>VURO01048697.1:10186-25721 GCA_015108175.1 Pelvicachromis taeniatus
AGACTGGCCTTCCAAGAAGAATAGCGGGATAAGACTGAAAACAACATATGTTTACATTATTTTAGTAGAAGTATTGATTATGACAGGAGCCAAAGAAGAAGACAGATGACACAATAAGGCGTCATAAAAGTTTATGTTCTTCTACTGTAGCATTAGTAGTGCTTGGATAAACAGCAACAGTACTGATGTTTATGGTGATTGTAAATCCAGTGATGTTCAAAATCAATGAATATAGGTGGAATCATCGTCTCTGCATCCTGAAGACGTCATCCATGTGGACCAAGGTAAGATGTTTTGGTTTTTTAAATACAGATACCTCATTACTTCTGGCCACACATCAATAGCATCAAAGTCAAAATTCTAAAACATGTCTGCAATTGGTGTGACTCACATTCATTTTCTGACATTTTAATTCAATTCAATTCAATTTTATTTATATAGCGCCAAATCACAACAACAGTCGCCTCAAGGCGCTTTACATTGTAAGGTAGACCCTACAATAATACATACAGTGAAAAACCCAACAATCATATGACCCCCTATGAGCAAGCACTTTGGCAACAGTGGGAAGGAAAAACTCCCTTTTAACAGGAAGAAACCTCCGGCAGAACCAGGCTCAGGGAGGGACTGCCATCCGGTCGCAGCAGATGGCAGCCCTATAGGATAAGGTGTAGGATCCAATAAAGCATACATTATTTGCATTGAGTGGAGAGCGTTGTTCCTGGCCAACACTTGGCTCTGTAGGGTGCAACTGGGTGAAGGATATTCCTAAAATTTTTAATGTGAGGCAAAGGAACTTCCATTAGTTGCAGAGGACACCGGTGGGCTGTCACCACTTCATCCACACTATGTTCAACCAGGACAGTGCAGAAGATATTACACTAATCAGTAATATGCTAAACTTATATACTAAATAGTAATTATTTGCTAAAGTACTGTAGTAAATATGACTGAAATCGTGATGCTCACTTCTTCAATTTGAACAAGGTTTTGTTACTTGTGCATAGTGCCTGTTTACTCCAAATGTGCATTTTTACCAGGAATTCTGACTTTTCACCCATCTGGCCAAAAAATACTGTAGCTAACCATATTTAATAGAATTTATCCTCTTGACATTATCATCTTTGGTGTTTTTTTGATAGTTGACACGATGACAAAACACCTACAGAGGTCTTTGCGACTTACTAAAGTCGCAAAGACCTCTGTAGGTGTTTTTTGGAACAGCATGTTCCCACTACAAAGATAGCAGCCCTAATTTTCCTCAATTTTACACGATTCAATTTGTTGCATTGACAAATAAGCAGGATATTGTTGTACTTTTTTCAGCTTCACGCTTTCATTGTACCTCTTCTAAAGATCTTCTAAAACTTGTTGTATTAGTATCGCAAGGCATGGGTCACATCAGTCAATGAGAAGATGCCCACCCACTTCTAATCTGATCCATTCAGCTGCAACACTTGACCCATATTAGCCTTTAGAGAAATCGCCAACATTTACATATGTTTCCGTTTACTGCCAGGAATTCATTTGATTACTTGATTACTACAGAACTTAGATGAAAGTAAATAAAAAAAAAATAAATCAGAAAATCCCAAAGGATGTGTCTCACAACTGTACTGCACCCTAATCTGAAATAAAATGACAATAAATACTGGATTTTGTGTGCATGAGAGAGGAAAACAGCATTCATCCACACATCTTTTAACGAACAAAATGAGTAAGTGTTGAAGTGCCGTGTTGCAAAAGAAACCTAAAAGCACCTGGTTGCAAAATGTCTGCACACTTCCTTGCACAAACAAACCTTCAGGGTCACCTGCAGCAAAACGTGTTCTCTCTTTATGAGCCAGCTTTGGATAATTGCATATCTTTTACAGTACAGTTTCCATTTAAAAGTGCTTCACAAACAAAGAGATTTACTGGGATCTGAAAGGTGCTGCTACCATTAAAGGTGCACGAAGAGAATAGTTTATTTTGGCTAGTGCGTAGCAGAGCACACAGTAAAGCAGGGATTTGAAAGGAGATCATAAGGTTTTCCCATCGTGGTCACTTTGTTTGATTGGACCTAATTCCTCTGAGTGCCACTAACATGTTTTCCTTTGTTGATAAACTGAGTGACAAAAAGCACACAAAAGCTGCTCATTAGTTGATAGTTACTGCTGATTGAAGGCATTGAAATCATTTTAATCCATGTCTTGCTGCATGTACTAACCTGAGGCATCAACCAAATAGAAGTTATCGCTAGTTTTTGAATGGCTGTGAAACCCAAACACACGACAATTACACCAAGAATAAAAGGATGAATACAGCAACAAAGGGTCTTTTTAAAGAGGGGCTAAGATTACACAAGCAAAGGGTTAGAACGTTAAATGTGGCTCTGTGCCCTTTGCTCTTCTTCTTGAGGTTTTGTTTGTTTAACAGTGTTAGATCCTGGAAGCTCTTAAGGTGCAAAAGAGGGAGGGCAAGCGGAGTGTCAAGGATGATGTTGTGTTTCCCAAAAAGAAAAAAGATCAGCATTTGTTTTGTAGGTTTGTAGAGGAAGTTGAAGCTGTTTCTTAATTTAACTTAATGCTGGAAAAACTGATATCAAACATTCACTACTTCTATTTTCCCTGACATGAGGGGGTGCTGCTTTTCTTCGACAAATCTCACCAGAATGTGACAAAATGTGTACATTTCTTTCTGATATATGCCAAACAATTCTCCGAAGAAGACACAAGCATGAGAGATTTAACCATTTATGCAAGCAACCATGTGAGCCTTTACTGTTGACTGTCTTCACTCCTGAGCTAACTCGAAACACAGCTGAGGCTCATGGGAGTTTCACTGATTTTGCCACAAACTAAAACACTGAGACCTAAAAACTGAGCAAAATGAAATTATTAAAAAAAATATTGTTCAAATTTATCTGAGATGCCCATTAATGTGTGGACAAAAATCAATCCTCCAAACACTGGAACTGCTAACACTAAATTAAAACTAAAAAACGTTATACGCTTGGTAAGAATATTTACACTTAATGGCCACTTCATTAGTTACACCTGTTTGAGCAATAGATACGATAATCAGCCAATCACACTGCAACATCCCAGTGCATGTAGGCAAAACAACCTGCTGAAGTTCAAATTGAGAATTAAAATAGAAAAGAAAGGTAATTTAAGCTACTATGAATGTCACATGGTTGTTGGTTTCAGAAAGTGCTGATCTACTGGGAGTTTCCCACAAAATCATCCCTGGAGTTTACAGAGGATGGAAAAAGAAAGAGAGGAAATATCCAGTAAGTAGCAGTTCAGAAAATGCCTTGCTAATGTCAAGGGTCGGAGGATAATGGTCGTACTGCTTCAAGCTGATAAGAAGGCAACAGTACTTGTTACAACTACAAGTACATACATGTACAGTAATAAATCACAGGGGGGGGAAAAAAAACCTAGAAAATTCTGGTCACATGTTTAGCATCTGGTTCTGAATAATTTCAATTATTAACTCATTTAAACTAAGTGAGTGACCTTTTTGTTGCTCAAGTTTATAAACAGCTATGTCTGATTGAAACTACAAAGGCACATGACAGCATATGGAGAAGATCAAGATAACTTTGTGTAGCTTCTAAATTTCAGCTCACAGTAAAAGGCAACCAGAAAAACAAATTCTAGAACTAAACAATCTGCACTGACAAGCGCAAACATTATTAGAAATTAGCTTTTAATTAGCTTAGCCTTTAGGCGGTTTCAGCAAAGCGTTGATGACAAATCATGCATATGAGCTTGATCATTTGACTTTTAGCAAACATCCATCCATCCATGCATTTGTTTTACCAGCAATGATACAATTATTTCTGAGAAGTTGTTGATCTGTAATGTTTCACTTGTCACATAATGCAAACTGAGCCATGTCAGACAAAAGATAGACACTAAGAAGGATTTTTCTATGAACTTCGGCTCTTAGCAAACGTAGCATGTCTGCGTCTTAAAACCAGCAGAGCGAAGATTCATGCAGAACAGCCGATAGCAGCCAGCTGGCATATTCACACAAAATCAGAATAAGTTAGAATTTTAAGATGCCCTCATAGGAGCATCTCAGATCTATTAAGTGAAGACGCACTAAATTACAGACAATTACTGTCCTCATTAGGTTTAGATTAGCATCCTGTTAAATAAACTGGATCCAGTCATAATGGTGACTTCCAAGATATATGAGCACCTGCACTTTCATCCTTGACAGGTATTTAACACATTTTCACACTGATTCTCTAAAATAATGAACTATATTATATATTTTATATATTTTAAGATGATTAAATATTATATATTTTAAACACAGGTACAAAAATGAAAAGATTTTTACTTTATTAATGACATACAAAAAAAAAGTTCCCACCTTATAGAATGTAAAGTTTTCATTTCCTATTCATTTCCTGTTGATCAAAGTGTGACTTATTGGGCAAACTGCTACAGCCTTGGTGTTTAAACATTACCAAGAAAAGGAAAGTTGTGACATTAAAGAGCTACAAAAATGGAAAAGAAATAGAAAAAAAAACAGAGACAGAAATGGAAATTCAATTTGCAGAGCTTTTACGAGGCAAGCTATCTAGCCAGTTCAACTTGAAAATCGCTCAACTAAAACACACATGGCATCAATGAAAATGGGCTTTATTTCAGGAAAATTGCCCCTTATATTTTAAGACAGACTTTTCTGCAAAAGCATTATTACTGAACGCACCAGTGAGTGTATTTTTACAATATCATTAACTTACAGTATGTTTTTTTTTTCCCCTCAGGCTGAACAAATGTTTTGGCTAAGCTCAGCCAGTGAGTATACACAGGTATCTCATTAGGATCTTTTCTTTGGCTGGTTAACCACCACCAAACATACACAGCTTGGCTTCATGCCTGCTAAAGAGGTACTAATGTTAAGATTAAACATTGTGGTTTACCCCTAAAATGAGTACAGAGCACATGCGTGTACGCACGTGCACACACACACACACACACACACACATACAGAAAAACACACACTTCAAACAGCTCTGCTGCTCAACCTGCCCTATAATGCTCTGCAATTAGCTTGTGTTTTGTTTGATGATCGCGTCTGCCCCGAGGCTCTTTGAGATACATGATGAAAATGTCCAACTAACCTCATCCTACAATTCAATCATCCAGCTGCAGCCCTCACTGTGACATGCCACATGTCTTATTAGCTGGCACAAAAGAAAAATGCTGCATTTCATCACCATTTTATTACAGTATACCACAACAGAAACAAGTTACAGGTTTCCAGGTTGAATAAAAGATCATCAACTATTCACACATTCTCTTCTTCCAAACCACGGACAAATGAATCAGAGGATGTTTCTCTACAGTTTAACACACTACAGTTAACTAAATTACATATTACATTAGCATTAATTAAAGTTAATAATATTAAATAGAATTTGGAAGCGTAGGTTTTCTTTTAATTATTTATTTATTTTTGCTCGATTTTACAGTCCCAGCCTCCCAGGGACTGAATGAAGCAGTCTTTTATTCTCCTGAAGCCTGAGACACAATTGCAAAAAGTACATTATGATTTTTTTTTTGTTAACTTCTACATTTTTCTTTATTTTATTTCCACATTTAGATATTCGATTACAGATATTTGTACTTGGTTTTCGGGGCTGTTTTGGGGAATCTGAACTTTAGATTTAAAATAAAAGGGATGTTACATATTTGTATGTTTATTTACAATAACTTTGAAATCAATATGTGTTGGAGTTTGCTGGATAAATACTATCTCAGGGTGTTTTATTGCTGTCTTTATTAATGACTGTTGCGCTTTTCATTGTGAGTATGAGATGCTGCAAAATTAAATATGTAAGATTTCAAATGAAGTTGTCAGACGTTTTGCTCCAGTGTAACAGAGCCACCTGTCTGAGAGGCCCACTGAGAGGCTGAAGGCCAAATCTCCAGCAGCTTGTCAGATTCTATGATTAACATTCCTGGCCAGGACTCATTTAACAGCTCTGTCAACAGGTGGACACAGAGAAGAGGCAGCACACAGTCAGAATAATTGGAGGGAATTCTGACTCTGTCCTTCATCACCGTTAATAATGAGACAGGTGAAAGAAGGAGCTCAACCTGTGAGTTTTCCTGCCTCTCCACCCCCTCCTCTCGGCACTTAGAGATCACAATAATGTCCATGTGAGCGTCTCCATATGGAAAACAAATAGAAAAACCTTAAAGTGTAACTTTCATCTACAAGTCTAAGAAAATAATATTTTTTTATAGATTATCTTTTTGATTGTTTAGTATTATGTTGCATGAAAAAAAAAAATCCAAAATGTTAAAACTGGCTACTTTCATCGTTAAATCGTGTTCTGAGAAACATCCTGTGTGACATACAAAACATGTACATTTACTGTATGTTTTTTTTTTTTTGGTATTTCTTTTCCATAAAACAAAGTGTGTCGGTGTCAGAAAAGGAGACAAAGGTCTAACTGGTGGGGTCAATTTGGAGCTGTTTCCTTGGCAAGGGGACTTTTTGCTTTTTGTTCACATTTTAAGAAAAGGGAGTTTTTTTTTTTCTTTCCAAGGACCCGGGGTTACAAAATCCTGTGAAAGCAACAGCTGTTGTTTCCTTTACTCCAAACAAAGGCCAAGTACCCAGTGGAAGCTGATACGCCATTCAGGGGCAGTTGTAAACTGAAACGGGCACAGAGAAATGAGTCAGTTCTTCTCAAAGCCATGATAATTTGCTGCTTCGGGCAAAGATGGCTCCAGTGTGAAGAGGATACGAAATGGCACCCTTTTTCATTTCAAGCATTAATCGGGGGGGAACAAAAAAAAGTTAAGAAACTTGCGTGCAGAATCAGACAGAATGCTTAATTTATTCAGCTAGGCTGCCAACAAGGAGGCACCAAACAAATAAGCGAAGAAAGCGAGGCGCACAAATGAGAATTTCCCAAATTGTATTGTGGTCGTACTTCACAGCTAATAATTTGGGGGGTAAGGGGTGGGGGGAGGGGGTTGTACGTCTCCGAACCAAAAGGGTGCCATTTTCATTTTGCAAATAAACAAACTTTCTTCTTTTTTTTTTCTTTTTTTCCCCAGAGGTTGGCACTGCAAATCTGGAACTGATTGTCTGCTTCATAAATTCCACCGTAGCCCCCGTCATGAAGCATTGAGAAAGATATTTTAGTGCTGCAGCAACACTGCCTTGACTTTATCCTGATTGTTCAAGTCAAACTGTGAAAAAATAGCTTTACAGCATAAATGATGCAATCTCTCAGACTTCTGCCTGAGGTGCAGCCGTAGGTCAGACACTAATCTAAATATTTATATCCTTCCCTCTACAAATCCAGTTTGGGGGAGGGGACTGTTTGACTGTCTCGGTAAATAATTATGTGGCTCAAAGTCAAACAGAAGTCCATAATTCTCTACTGTGTTGCCATGTCGGACCACGCCAGCTAAATTAATTTTTGAACCCGACCACAAGCTTGACACAAGTGTTGCAATAGTTGTTTTTAGTAGAGGAGTCCACGGGATTTGAGAACAATAGACAAATGCGGTGCGTATTTGAAGCTGCACTGTGGATTTGAAGGGAAACAATATCTATTCCTACTTGAGAGAGAGGGAAGTCCTATTTGTGCTTCTCTGGAGTGCTGCAGGGACGTCTTATCACCCGTTTCAAACAGCTTGGGCATTCTCAAAAACATAAGTGCCTAGGATAGATGCCACTGAGTCAATTCAGCTGACAGTCACTTGATAATGTATTGGATTATCGGATTATCTTATAGAAGCTTATATGTCTATATTGCTTTCCTATTTTCATATATTTTCTGGAAGTATTACGACATTTTGAGAAATGTCTTGCTTTCTTGCCCGGAGTTCGACAGGGATATTTTTTTTCCACTGTCGTGCAGATACTGCATCATGTTTTCTCATAGCACTTCATATTGACACTGACTCCTAAAAATGCAGCCATTATGTAATTCTGTCATAGTTTGATCACATTGTAAGTAAACAAATGAAAGTCACTCACAGACATGTAGTCACAAAGCACCGTACAGTCAACATAATAAAGGCTATATTAATACACATTCATCAGCATTACATCTGTTCAGTCATAACTAATCTACAGAGTTGAGTATGGATTTATGCAGGCATGAAGAAGAAAGAGAAAACACATAAGCTGTGCAGTCAATTCTCATGTCAAGCACCAGAAAGGAGATGAATGAGGGGGGTTTTTTTCTTTCTTTTTTTTTTGCACAAAAAGCCACAGTCACTGTCAATAAAAAGCAAATATGAAATAAATAAAGCTGAGTGCTTGCTGGACCATAATCGAATGCATCGGGGAAGCTGCTGCAGAGGAAGTACATCTGAAGGCTAGACACCCTGGGCACTGGCATTACCATCATCATTTCAGCCAAAGTTCTATAGTTTGACGTACATTTGTTCCCTTGGAACAAATTACCAGATGTCAACAAAGTGTTGGACTCCTCGGTGCTGCGAGTATTCACATTAGCAAGAGGAAATCCTGCAACGAGTGTGTGGTGGTCATAAACATGCTTCTAGAGCTCGATGGAAGATTCCACATTGTATGTTTAATGTTATGCTATTGAAACGATAGACCACCGACGCTGCCAGCACTGTTCTTTACAGTACAGAATGTAAATTATTCGTTACTGTAGACCCACCATGAAGTCAGTTTGTGTTCGGCAACACTGTATCCTCTCGCCTACAGCGTTCAGCATCTTCCTGGAAAGGATAATGGCAGAAACCCTGGGAGATCACATGGCACTATTAGCAAGGGGAGGGCAAATCACCAACTTGTGGTCTCCTGATGATGTTGCTAGAATGGCCAAAATTGAACAAGAGTGGGAACTGATGTCAGACTCAACCCTCAAACATCTGTGAAGTTTGGGATGAAAATAAGGGAAAGGAAAACCAAACTGATGACAAACACCAAGTAGGATAGTGAACATAGTTCCAACCTAGAAATTGTATCCTGTGAACCACTTGAAATAATTATTCTCCATCACATTTAAGATTTCTGTCAGAGATTGACAGAAGACAAATTAGTGCAAGACTACAAAACTGCACAAACGACACGATCCCGGGCATATCAGACACGGATCGCAACATAAACTATGATGACAATAATACTGAGGAGTTGGGAAACCTTTGTAGAGACTCAAAGCCTTACCCACCACTGTGAAACCTGGAGTACACTGCTGTCCTGCTCACTTCCTCAGCACCTCACGACTCTACCTGGAGTGAAGGGATCAAGGCAAGACAACACCAATCCTCGGTGTTACAACAATGATCACTAGATTTTGGGGGGTTTTTTTGATTGTCACAATCCATTATTGACAGAAACTTCAATCCAACTCTTTCTCGCTCCCAGTTTTTCACATACTGGCACAATTATGTCTGAAATCCTCCCAAAGTTTGTTCAGTGTTATGATAGCAGCTACTTTAGCTGCTAATGAGAGGAAGAGCACGTGCCTGATGTTGCGCGAAATTGTTTTTGTAAATGAACATTAAATCTGATAAAAAAAATTTTACTCTCAACTAGTGTCTGAGAATCCATTATTTTTTGACAACCCTACCCGATTTAGCGGTATATGTATGGACAAATACGAAAGCAGCATCAAAGCATGTTATACATTTCATTTCAAAAGCAGCTTTAAAATGAACATTTTTCTCCTGCTAGAGTGGACCCACAAGCTACTTCTAGTTTTGTTTGACATGTGTGTTCAGGTAATGTGTTTTTTAAGTAGTGGGTTGGAGGGCTATAGTGGGTTTTGCCCTCTCAGAGGTTTAACGGAGTGTCTACCTTGAGTGCAGCCAGCTTTGAACTGTTTCCTGCTGTTTGTTTAATCCACACCAGGGGCTTCAGTCCTGAAATAACATTATCATCTCATTACACATTAAAAAAAAACATTAAAATAATTATTTTTTTTAAACCCAGTAGCTAGTGGTTTCAACATTTGTGGCATTACAGGAAGTACTCAAAGACTTATTTTACCTGTTAAAATGAAGCTTTTTTTCATGTGTAGTGTTTTATATTAGAAGATATAGTTAGTTTAACATTTTGAGAAATGTGCTTATATTCCATACTGAATGAACACACAGAGACAGCTCAGGCTACCACAGTATTTTTTTTTTAAAAAGTATGGAAAAAAGAGAAACAGCTAACGGTAACGATTCACAATTCACGTGAAATGTAAAAACGAATGGTGGTTTCAGACAGAACAAGACCCTGTCGTCTGTCTCACTACCAAAAACTCACACTTCCATGCCTTTTCACTTTCCCTCTCAATCTGGCTTTCCCAGCAATACCCTCCCCCAAAGCATGCACACACACACACACACACACACACACACACACACACACACACACACACACACACACACACACACACACATACCCACACACACGTCTTTGTTTCTTGCTTCAGACATTACTCTCCGTTGGATGCCCCGCCTCCTTCTGCCTTGCCCTTAACATGACATATGAGAGGCTCAGGAAAAGACTCAGTCAGCTTTCTGTCTTCACTAGGGAGCTGCTAATCTGGATTTCCATGTGATGAGAAAAAAAAAACAAAACAGTGGTAGAACAGTTCTAGCTTTTTGTTATGTTACTTTTACCTGCATGACCAATTTCCTTTCAAAGTTCATAACCATAACAATCACCATATGTTTCTGCATATTTCCAATGCTTAGTGTGCCTTTTTCACTCATTGTCACAATGTTTAGCAACCATTAGGGTTGCTGCAAATGAGGATTACCTTGTCTATAACCGTCCGTGCTTTAGCATTGCTTTGTTGTGAGCGCGTTTATTATGTTGGAGCGGGTTAACAAGCTTCACGAGTGCACTACCCTAAACACACGGAGAACAACTAAAATGTATGCGAAAATGAAGACGCATCTGAAAACCTTCCTGTTACATCATGAACTGAAGAACAAAGAGTGCTCTATTAATGACCCTGAACGACCAGTCGTGCCCTCAGTTGGTTTGGTAAAGTAGACCATTGTGTTTACAGCATTTGCACATCATTATGTGTTTAACTCATGTGAACCCAGTTTATTGCAGAGTCATCGTCTTTTCTTTCTTTTTTTACTTTCAGGACACAATTTGAGTTTGAACTGTGGGCAGAGATATATCAATGTCATATGACTATGGTGTGGACGTTAATAAGAAGTTTGAGAACAAAACAAAAACCTCAGAAGTCCTCGTTTGTTTACTTTGTACATTTCCCTTTAAATCGAATAACTGCTTCCCGTTCCAAGTTATACACAGCACTTCTTTTGCTCCCACTTGTTGGACTTCAAACAGAGACGTCCTCTGCTCTGAACCTCTTTGAGCCGGGGTGAAGTGCAGCCTGCTGAAGGCTTTTGGGTGTGTTTGCTCTCGGGATTTCACTCGAAGATGTTTACAAATGCCTCTGCAGGAAGCACAACAGGAAGAAAAGAGATCAAACCCTGTGTTTTCAGTGACACACTGAGCTTATATGGATCATTTCACTAATCTGTTGGATAAATAAGAATTTATTTTCACTGAGAATTGTTTGTATGCAGACAAATAAATATAGCATGAAGCTAAAATGCATTGTGATACTTCTGAGATATTGGATGTTATATAAAAGAAATATATGTGTAAGCTTATATGTAGCATCACTACCTTTTCATGGCTCCCTCTGTCCCGTGCCTGGTTTTGCATTAATTACTCTGAAGCCTCCTGTTTGTGTTCTAGTTAACAAAGCCACATCAACTCACTCGGAACAATATATTTATGACCTACAGTCTGTACTGAGGTTGTTCTGCATGCGCCCGCACCGCCGCCTTCACCACTCTGTGAAAAGAGGGGGAGTATAAAAGAGGAAATGAATGTGTGAGGGATGAATACGTGGCCCTGGGGGTCAGCTTAATGGAGTGAGACCCCGGCCCCTATTGACTTCCAATGCCAAACTATTAACTCCTCACAACTCCCAAGCAACAGCCTCATTATTCATTTCGGTGTGAAAGCAGATTTCCTGTTTATATATTTTGTGATGTATAATTGCATTTTGTTAGCAGAGGAATCATTTTGCAGAGTAGGACCCACATTAATTTGACTTTGAGTGCATGAAAATGGGTGTAAAAAAAATACGTTTTAAAATGCCACATCGATTGAACTTAATGTCACACACTGTGGGTTTGAACAATTGTGGTCAGATTAGCTCCCACTCAAGTCAAATGACCTATCACTGAAAACAACTGCTTCACAGTTAAGATTATGGTGTTTGTCACTAAAATGCATTATGTCTAACATCGTGAATTTTCTCCGTGTGGGATTAAATAAAGCTCATCTCTGTCTATTCTAACTGCATTTTAAAAAAAACACTTCCATAGTTTTTCCAGCTTCCAGCTTACACTGATGGGTGTCTTAGGATGTAACTGATACTTAGTGTATTATTAAAATTTCTTGATTAATTGCTTGGCCTATATGTTTCAAGCAAAGATTAGTTTGCAATGGAAGCATTGTTAATATGATACGATTCTTGCCCATGCTAAGCTCTCCACACTTGTTATTTTGTTGTCAGTCAGCCTCTGACATTACATTACCTTCGCTCCTACTCAACATCACAGCAGCAAACATGTCTCAGCTGAAAAACATGTGTGCCTCCAAAGCACTAAAGTGCTCTCAGCAGGACATGTTCCTCGTGTTTTCAGCTGGTGAAAAACACTTTGGTGGCCAGAGTCCCCTAACATCCTGGTAGAACGTAAGATTTAATACAGCAAGTAAAGCTGCAGTCAGAACTACACTCTGCTTCGGACATCCACTAGATTGGATATGACGATGGGAGTTTGCAAAAGAACTGTGTCAAAAGACCTTTTCAGTGATAGTTTCATCAGTCTCTTAAATGTCTGTCAGTCAGACAAACTGCACATCATTTTTAGACTAAAATTCCTCAAAGCCTCATTTAGACATACCCACAACACCATGCACAAAAAGCTTGTTGCAATAAGGAAAAGATGAATACACTTCGACTACAAGTGTGGATACATAGGAAGCAGAGATTTCTCTGCAGGAAAACAACTTCAGACACTGTTGCATTCCTAAATCTTCACATGTCATGGCCTCCTAAGATGTTGCAAGAGATAAGAATCCCACCAACTCATGTGTGTGTGTGTGCACGTGTGTGCGTGTGTGAGAGAGAGAACGAGAGAGAGAAAGTGTATATGGGGTGTTATCAATAACAAGTGACAGGGGTATGTTTCTTTAAGACAAGCCCATAAATGGTGGCCCGGTCACCACCTCCTTCATTCTGAGGGGGCTAGCTGCAGTTTGAGTTTTCCTTGGTGGGTCAAGCCTGCCATTGAAGTCTGAATGGGCTGCCATGGCAGATTACACTGCACAGCTGTCCCCCTACCGTGGAAATTAAGTTATGCCCCGTGTCAGCAAGTTTTGTATTTTCCACTCTAGTCCCTGCACCTCCCCCCTTTCCTCTCCCTGTCTCCGCTTCTTCCGTAAATTGTGGAGGCCCCTAAAAAGCGCATAGCTTGAGGGTGCGTTTGGAGGAATGGATAATCATGCAAGGAAAAAAAAAGAAAAGAAAAGCTTCTCTATTTAACTGGGAAACAGAAGATTATGAATTCCTCCAGCATACTTCCACTAAGAGACACACTGTTGGTTGCAAATAAAAATATCTGCATACACACCCCACCTACACGTGTGTAAACAAAAAGGCACGCAGATAAACAAGAGGCGGCGCTGACTCGTTGTCTCGGGGCTTCTGCGACTGTGTGCTGCTGCACTTGTGGCCTCTGCCTTGTGTTTTGTTTATTTGTGGGTCAAGTTGTTTGTGTTGTGGTCAAAGTGAAAGGCAAACACTCCAGATCCTCCAGTGATGTGTGAACATGCAAGGAACGTCCCCCTAGCCTACAGAGCAGCTGGACCCGCTAGCTGAAGAAAGCTGAAGGGCCACTGGAGCCATACAAAGAGATAGCAGTAAACTGTTAAATGCATCAACTAAAGAGCTATTAATGAGTAATTAACTCCGCAAATCACAGTATATTTGAGGAAAGTTGATGATCATTTGTGTCCAGAATTGTTCGGATAACAAAATAAACAAGAAATAAAAATGAAATCAACATAGCTTGAAGCTGCCTTCCAGAAGCAGTTGGACACAGAAGCCTTTCCAGATGTGATGTTCAGATAGGCAGGCATCATGCTGAAAAGAAAATCAGATTTAGCTTTACTAACAACTCCATAAGGCTAGGCTACCATGCACCTGGATGTGTTGTGATACACTGTAAATAAAAGATGGATGTAACCATCATCACATCACCCACTGCACTCTTACAAAAACCATGAACATTTCATTGTTTCATTGTAATCAAATGTTTATTTAGGATCCCTTCAAAATGTTATCAGTCCTGTTGAATACATAGTTTGTTTTTTACTTCATGACCTACTCAGTGGATGCGAGTTGTGTTCAAAGCACTTCAAGCCTTAAAAACACACTGAAACCATCCAGTGGGTTTTCTTTTCTTTTGCAGCTAAACCACTAAGGGTGTTTTTTTTCCTTTCTTTTGCATCATCTTTTAGATTTTTCCAACACTACACCAGCCTTATACCTACTGCACTACAACTAACAAAACCAGTGTGAAACACTTTGTGACCTTCTTTTAGAGACCCTCAACAGCAACATATTAAACAGTGAATATATCAAATGGCTGCCACAAACAGTCAGGTACCAAGGCGTTCTCTTGGTGACAGTGGGATTAGTGCTGCAGGTTTTCTCTCAGGACCCAAGGAGCTGCGCGGCAGCTTGAGTAACTGGATTACAGGCCTTTTTCTCATTTCAAAGGGTTGTGAACTCAGCAGAGGTCTTGCATGATGAAATCAAAGTGGCAGCTGAAATAGAACAGAGAAAAATAACAAGGGTTTCCTGAAAGTCTCCTGGCATCAGCAACACAGCTAATGAGAGATGCAAAATCAATGATCTTTGCTATGCTATGTGACTGGCGTCTCCTGCAAAGGACTTGAATTCAGAGAATCCCCAACCAAAGGCAAAGAGGAGAGCATAACCAGGAGAGCTAAAATAACTTACAGCACAAAAACAAATTCCAAGTAAGGATGAAAAGGGAACAACTAACACCTATTTTAAACCAACGTTTTAGCAAATGCCTAAGCTTTGGCTGCAGCACAGAGGGAAGTCAAGGTGGAGTCCATTCCATCAGATACCCTTTGGTAACTTCAAGGGATTATTTCCAAATCCTTTCAAATGAACTTTCCATCTCAGTGCCTCCTCCTCTGTCTCAACCATTCCAACTGTCCAGCCGCTTCTACATCACTTTTTGCACAAACTTGTACGGAGCCAAGGCCAAACCAAATGGCTCTGAGAAAAATGGTGAGGGAACATCCGGAGGAAATAGCTCGCTTCAAGGTTTTTAAAAAGCAGAATATTATAGTTTCATTGTTTTTTTTATCAATGTTAGAATCAGGCATGAGCACTTTTACAGGTACGGGCACTTTTAATGTATTTTAACTACCAGCAATTTGTTGGAATACAGTC
>VURO01048698.1:1382-38541 GCA_015108175.1 Pelvicachromis taeniatus
TTTTTTTTTTTTTTAAATCAGCCTTATTAAATGATTCGCTGTTTGTTATTACCAAGTTTTGTTCCACTATCTTTTGTGTCTGCATTTGGGTCCTTTGCAATTCATACAGTCCGCTTCAGCAGACTGTGACAGAGCAACCTGACACTGAACAAAAGAGGACAGAAGACTTAAGCACACAGAAGATAATGAGAGGATGGGGAACAGGTGGGAACACAGCTGGGACAAATCAGACCTAACAAGACAAGGGGAAGCAAAGCTGACTACACTGGCATAGGACAGAGACTTTCAAAATAAAACAGGAAACAGCATGGAATGCAGACATGACCACACAAACTTGACTACATAAGACACGCAGACAGGAAACACATAAAGGGCGAGGGAAACTTAAAGTGTAAAAGACAAAAGGGGAATCTAAAATACAATGAACTATAACCAGCAACCTAGGCAAAATAGTACAATGAACTTTGATTTAGAGGTGATGAAAACAACATTAGGGTGATATTAGAAACCATTTCTTCAAAGGGGATGGGGTCTTCTCATTACTCGTCACCTTGTTATATCATCCCTTTATCCACCCAGTCATAGCTGTCATGATCCTGGGTCTTTTGACCAAGCATTTTGAGTTGTACATAATTTTAATGTTTATGCTTTATGTTCAATTCCTTTAGGATTTCTAACTATGTCTTTTATATCTGAAGTCCTGAAGTAGCTTTCAGCCTCATGAGCATCCAATAAGAGGCAGAGGTAGAAAAAAAAATGCTTTACTCCCTCTTCTCGTCCCTCATTTTCTCCTCACCTTGTTGTGTCTGAGACTTTGGGGAAGGAGGTGGTGACATGCTGAAGCTGTCCTTTCCCCATGAGGAGCCCTGGATTTGAATATTTCCCCCTAAGTCCATTAATAAAATATAAAAAAATGGAAGAGATACTTGGAATGTAATGGATACCTGCACTCGAGTGTGCCGTGATATCTCTATCCATCTCACAGCCTCCCTTCAAATGGCTATAAATGTGTCACATGTGGCTGCACATAGGCCCACATCCCAGGCCTCTCCCTGCATGTGTGGTGGAAATATGCTAAACAAAACCCATTGTCCTCCCAGGGAATGTACCTCAGGGTCTTCAGACGGTGAAATATGTGTGGACTAGCAGCGAAAGCCTCGCCTGTTGATGGTCAAGGACGCTGGCGGTGTGTAATGACATGATCTAAAGTTACCACCTGCAAATCAGGTTTAAACAACAGCCATGGTGAGTTCAAGGTAGTAATCGTGGAGCTTTGAGCAAAGGTCATGGGTTCCTGCAGCACAAACTGACTATGGATGAAAATCTGTTTTTAAAAGTGTGTGCTAATGAGGAAATGAGCCTCTGGGTAAATATTAATTTGTTGCTGGTCAGCTGTTAATGAACATTAGGCTGTAGGGAATTTGCTGCCAAATGACATTGGTAGCAAATAAAAATTGTTGAGGGCCACCTTAGAACAGCAATTATAGTCTAATTCAGCCTGAAAAGTCCCAGCTGTTGTGTGTCCAATCCCACTTTGTCACTTAAACACTCGTCTGTAATGCCTTCATCTTTTAAGGCCTCAGGGAAAGTCGAGTGTGTCGCCTCCCTCCCTATTCCCTTCGTCTCCTCATTTTTCCATCCACTCTGTGAAACTCGGGAGCTTTATAGAGCTGTTTTACCGTCCTGCTCCCTCTCTCCTTTACTGACTCGGTAAACGCTCACAGTACTATAACAATCAGCGCTCGTGCTCATGAGCTTTTTTTATTACATGATCTGAGAATGTCACCTTCACCAAGGTCAGCCATTTCTCTCACCCACAACTTTAAAACCACGTGCTTAATATTATGTGACACCACGTTGTGTTGCCAGAACAGCTCCCATCGGAGCATGAACACAGGATCTCTGTGATGTCCTCTCGGATCTCTGGTTGTGGGTCCTTTGGATCCTGTGATTTTGCAGGTTCGATCCTCCATTGATCAGAATAGTATCAGCAAACCTCCACAAAGCTCAGTCATATTGGGATATGGATTGGTTTGGTTAACACCTTGCCCCAACTGGCTTAGATATACTTCTTCTAGATTCACCTACTTGTGGATAGCAGGAAAATCTCCAGAGGAAGGTATTGTCTGAGGATTACATTCTAGATCAACTAAACTCTGAGCTTGCTTCTGATATCTGGACTCATAACCGTATAACCATAACTCATAACCATGGAAAATGATGTTGGTTGCTTGAATTCAGCACCGCGTTCTTTCCATCACTTTCCAAATCCTATGACCATAGGTGAGTACTAGAACATAGAACGAATGGTAGACTAAAGTATTTTGTCATGGTCCCTGTGTCTGCCCGGTCGGCCCAATAAGGCTACATGTATTTATATTTGTTTTGTCTCTCCCTCTTGCAACACTCTGCCTGGGCGGAGCTCATCGTGGGCTCCCGCTTTTGGTCCTCACACCTGTGAGCAATTACTCACCTGAGGCTCGTCATCCCAGTTACCAGCCACTTCTTAAGGCAGTGGCTGTGAGCCCTTCGTCACTGGACTATTGTGTAACATCTGTTAGTGCAATTCTGGCTTTGAAAACATTTCAAGAACTCTTCGTGCCTGGTTTGATTTTGAATACTTTATTCTTGTGTATAGACTTTACGTGCCCTGTTTGGTGAGTGTGGCGAGTGCGAGGAAGAGGGACTTCCGTGTGGAGCGAGCTGACTGGCAGTGAGCATGTGGAGCTGTGTGTGTCCCCTCTGACTTTCCCCGTGGACCCCTGGACCCCCTCTCTCCACTTGTATATAGTGCACTCGATGTTGCGTAAAAAAAGAACTCTTTAGTGAGTCCATCCTGCTTCGCCGTGACATCTTTTGCTTGTGGCTCTGTTACAACTCTCCAGCACGGTTGCTGCATTACTGCTGCATCTGCATCGATCTGCCTGTCCATTTCTTGCTCCGTCTTTAGAATCCCTCTTGTCACTTGGGACATCAACTCTCCCTGTAATCCAGATGGAAAAACCATTTTCACCATCCATTACTTTCCAGCAATATGAAAATGTGCCCTTTGGAAATATACCAATATTATCCTTTAAGCATCAAACAACAGAATGAAGCTTTAATAACATCAACCCCATGAGAGTGACCCATTCACTGAGTGGTTGGGTTGCACACTGCTCAGGCCGTTTGCTGCATACCTTGACTATAATTTTCTTATTTCATTTTTCTTATTCTACTGTATTGTAGTAAAAATGCCCCTTAAACAATCTTTAAAAAAAAATAAAAACAAAGAAAAGCATGTAATACAGGCAGCCCATGACTACTGATGTATGAACTATGAACTGGCTTTTTACCTCTCAACAAAAGCTGGGTTGTAAATCCTTTATTGCTTGAGTTATTTATAGAAAATCGAACACACTCCAGAAGGCAGAAGCAAAGGTCCCCAGCTCTGGGCTGGAGTGGCTGCGAGCTTATTCCATTTCTAAATGTGCAAACTGACCATTTCAAGGGCTGCTTTAAGTCTTCCAAGGTGAAACTCCTGTACTCTTTGTAGTTTGGAGAAAATCGTTATTGTTCAAACAGACTGTTTCAACCTGCAGCCATTGTGCTGGGTCATCTGAGAACACTTTCAAACAACATTTTATAAAAAATAAGACTGTTTGGTGAATGTGATGAAGATCACGGACCCAAAATGAGAGGATTTTAATCACCTGAGTTGCTCTCAAAACGACATTTGGAATTTTACCTTCAGGACTTTTTTGACAGAAAGGTGAGCAGATAAATTCCTGTGGAGAGATTAAAACACGTTTGACGCTTTTGTAAGATGTATCATGCATCGAAAATTCAAAAGAAATGTTTCCAGATTCAATTTTTAGTTTCAAAAGAGAACATTTAATGAAGGCAAAAGGTTATAACCCTCTGCACACCGCTGACATTTTAGAAAGGACGCACTACTCAAGCAGTTTTAGCCTTCTTGCCTGCACAGCTGTAAGCTGCTTAGCAACCCACCTCCACCACTGACTTAATTATTGTCATATATACATTGTTATTTATGCATTTGTTGCTTTGGTGGTCTTGCTGGTCTTCTGCATTACCATATCAGATATGAACCCCCCACGTTCAGGTCGTCCCCAGGTCTCTTTAGTCAGTAACCTCACTGAAAACAGAAGGCATTTAGTCTCAGCGGGAGATCATAAATTCTGCAATAAATACAAGTGTGCTCAGTTCTTCACTTTAACCTACAGGAGACCGTTTGTGGTTCATCAGTCAGACCCATATAAGGCAAAGGTAGACTACATTCACAAGTGGAAAGCCATTTTTATCCTTTGAATCCCTCCGTGGGTGGCGCTGTGGAAGAACAACCTCAACATTGGATCATCAGACCAGCAGCCTCTTAACTGAACATCCAGGGGAAAAAAATAAAAATAACGTTTTTTTTTCTTACCGTCTCATGAGAAGAGAATATAATACATTAGTACTTTTTACAAAATTTTTACTTTGTTTCAGACGATAGTGCTAACAAATGTCATTCAGTCTGTTTAGGGTACGGAGTAAAGTAAGAAGGATAACTGAACAGGTTTCAAACAACGTCTGAGTGCAAGTGAGCAAGAAGGATATTTTCTTTAAAACTCCACAAAGAGATGCAAGAGAGTTAACAACTACAGGGAGGAGCAAACCCTCAACTAAGACACAAAACAGCAACCTGTACAGAGTACACCTGAGGGATAGGCTGCCACCCAACTGTGGCCCTCACTGGACAAGTGGTTAAGAGATGGATGGAGATGCAAAGGTCAAACAATAAAGAGAGAAACAACCATAAAACAATGTAAATACATTTAAATAAATGATCCATATAAAGTCAGAATGAATTAAACATGGACACAAAACAATCATGAAAAACAACACAAGTTTGTGCATGTTATTCTTGAGAGCCCATCGTCTCTGTCTGCACTTTAATGTGCATCAATTCTTCCCATCTCCACGCCCATATTTGTATTTTTATTCTCTACTGGGGCTTTGCATGATTCACAGATCACAACAGTCCAACTGTATCTTGCCCTGCCTGAAACAAGCAGTTTTGGCTCCTCCACCTTGTGAATGGTTGCCCATCATAAACAGAAGGTTTGTAAAAAGTGAGTGTTTAGAGCAGTGAGAAGCCCCAGCTTTTGGCTCAGAGGGATTACTATACATACACTGAACTCATTACATGAAGCCTCAGCTTTGTTGTTATGTTAATATGAATATCCACCGCTCGAACTAGATATGTGAGGCAGAAAATAAGGAAAGGAAAGGTCTGTGTGAAACAAACACACTCACGTACACTTACATATGGCATGTAGACTCGTAACTGCACTACCACCAAAAACAACAGACCGATAAATCCACCCCTACACAAACTTCCCACTGTACAGCAGCCCTGCATTATTCACACCGCTGGCAGATGCCCTTGTCCTGGATCGACCTCTGGTTCCAGTCCCACAGGCTGCAGTGGAGAACATGAAAATTTGCTTACACTGTAGCTGCAGAATGCAAACTACAGCAGACACAATGTAGACAAGGAGGATCTATCTTTGACACGCACCAATGAGCACAGGAAACACACACACACACACAAGCTTGCACCAAAATCTGAACAAATACACAATTTCAACCGAGTAAACACAGGCACATACACATATACTGTAAATATGCAGGCACAGACACGAACAATGACTTCAGGTGCTCAGGTCAACAGCAGAGCTGATAAAATGACAGGCCGGTGGAAAGGTAAATGTAATTTTCATAATCCCTGCTATCAGCCAACAATGCCATTATAATGTGCACTTTCTCTCCCATGTGCTGTTAGCTTTCCCACCACCCACCTCCATCAGCGCCACGGGGCAAAGGTACACAAACAGGCAGGTCTGAATTGGCGCTGACAGTCAAAACAAATGAGGGGGATAAATGCAGCAGCTGTTCTCGCTGCTCGATTTCGCTAAATACCCCTTTTCATAAAGGCGGCAAAAGAAAAATAATAAAGCGACACAATTAGTGAAGCACTCACTAAAAACTCTCTCTGTCTCTCACAGTGCTAATTATAAACGATCTGTAAAGAGACGCAGCGAGAAAAAACACAGAGCGGGAACCTGCAAAGCGAGGTCAGGTGAGGTCGCTCCATCTGCAAGTACAAGTAGTTGTTGTCAGGGAAGAGGCAGCCACCCAGAGAGTGACCAGCGGCAGCTGAACGGCCAATGAAAATGAAAAGGAAAAAAAAAATAACAGGTAATTTGGATTTAGGTAATCACTCTAACTGTCAATGGCTAATTCTGTGCTAACCCTTCAAGCCCTTTTTACTCGCTACATTAACAAAAGGTATTGTGAAGCAAGCGGCTTCTAATGTGTCTAACAATGCATTTAATGATGTGATTAAGTGGCTGAATTAGTCGGGGAAAGCTTTTTCCGCAACGTGTCAACACAAGGCCAGGTCGCACAAGTAGGAAAAATCGACACAAAGAGGAACAAACAATGAGTCATGCAGACGCTCATAAAACCCGCTTAAACCCTGATGGATGGCCGCATTTCTCAGCACATTTCTGCAGGTTAATGGAAATATCAGGAATACAAAGGACAGTGAGAATCTTTGTAAAGTCTGGGGAGCTTTCAGTCAGTTGGTCGAACATTTTCGCCCAGACTAAAATGACTCGGTGGCTCGCAGAAATTTTCTTTACAGGAATATGTTAATTTGTTTTAAACAGCAATACAAAAAAAACAAAAATAAAAACCACACGAGCAGAAAGAAAATGAATAACAATTTGCCAACAATCAACTCCACTCAAAAAAGTCCAGTCCAAAAATGTGATTTCTAATCCTTTTCTTAGATTTCACGTTTGCAATCTTCCTGCCATGAGTTTGTCTTATAAGGGGAACTCTGAGGAACATGATTTAACAGAACATAAATTCTCATTTTTTTAGAAAAGGTCAGTGGAAATCCCATGTGTTGATCTCAGCGCAACCTAATAGGTGTAACTGTAATAGGTCAGATTTGTATCATCTGCATAGAAACTCACCTCCACATTAGTAGTTAGCTCTGATTTAAGAGCCTTGTGTAATTTGGTTAGGGTAACTGAGGGCAGGGAGGTTTATGCCTTCAGTGTTGTCCATGTGCTGATATGTTATGGACCTCAGATTTAAGAGGGCTTAGATATAAGTTAAAACTTCATTTCTGTTTCTGTGGTTGGAATGACCAAGATCCAGCTGAATGATGATACATTTCCTGTTTCAAACCTGTGAAATCAAAAACGGGTTAGAGTCTATGTTAGGGTTACGGGGAGGACTCACGCGCAGAACTCCAGAGTCACCGTCAAATGTGGCATATGAATTTAATATTGGATCATGGACAAGCCCCAAAATATATTATGGTCTTTAAATCCATGGCTCTGTGAACCCAATACATGAGATAACACAATGTTGCTGCAGTTCATAACATTTTAATAATCCAGAAATATTTTCTTTTAAAGATTTAACACAAAACAGATATGGCAAAAGAGCAAAAACCCACAAATAAGGAGAAAGACCATGAAACAACCACAAAGCAGGCTGTGGGATTGAGATTTCATAGGTAAATTATGAAAACCAGAAAAAAAAGGAAAACATGGAGTACTCCATAACTCGACTGATAATTAATAAGGCCCCAAAAAATAACAGGAAAAATAACAATGCCAATAGAGCAGTGAAAAAGGAGAGCTAATGCTCCTCCTTTTCTGGGTTTACATACATGCAAGTGAGCTTCTGCAGGCAATCAACATTATGGGATGATTATAGAGGAGAAAACAGGTTAATAACGATGATGGAAACAAGCGATAATCGTATGGTAGAAGTGCCAGCAGAACGAGGATATGCAAGTGACTACAAATAAGATTTTTTTTTTCTCATGTTGCATGTATCACATTGCCTTTTAATGTGTTACCAAGCATGACTTATGCTCGCAGGCATGTCGAAGGTGTTCTGAGTTATATGCAAAGTGTTGTATATGTGTTTAATAAAACATGCTGCATTACATTACAGGCTGTCTGTAAACTCTAGATGCAAGGCAATAAATGAAAAGTTGGTCAAAATGCACTTGAAATGCGGCTGAGTGTAGGAGTTGTCTCTGTGCAGTTTAAAGGAGTAATAGAGGTGAATGAGGCAAAGCTTGGCTGTAGCCCCTAAACTGTGCTGATGTGAGTACTATATCATTACAGTATATGATTACAGCAGAGGCTTAAGGAGGTGTTTTGGCGAGCCCGGGTGCCAGTGTGACTTTCTGCTGGTGAAGAATTTTCTGCATGAATGATGTTTCTAAATCCTACCCATTTGGAGGTGGCATCACTTAGATGGAATATTTGTTTTTGGAGCGTAAGAGAGGTGCCGTGTTAAATTTGCTCTCCGCCAGATTCGCCTGAGCTGCTGCTGACTGGTCGATCCGAGCTGGAACAGATCGTGTACACAGGGCTCAGAGCAGGAAGCGGCCCTGCGTCAAGACTCCGATGAAGGCTCAGAGCTGGAAGTGTCTGTTTGAAAAACAAGCCCAACCCTGTTTGACCCTCCAACTCCCTGACCGACAACTTCTTACCTCATATCTGACACCTCAGTTGGCCCACCCTCCTCCAGACATACAAGAGGGTGCTCACATAGCGGATAACACACTCACAAGGGTCATCCAAACTTTTTTTTAAGTCAGCCCTCAGATAGCGAGCTGTAGTAAAATGACTTCCCCTTGTTTATTATCTTTAAGCTTCAACAGAAAGGATGAAAAAGATATCTGGCACAGGCGAGGATGTGCTGCTCTGGAAACCCTCTCTGCTTCTGTTCTGGGCCAAACTCTGTGGTGCAGGCTGCATGGCAGAGGTAGCTCATGCCCAGCTGGAATAATAAGAGCCTGGATGACACTTCCTCTATAAACAGCACTGGGGACAGGTCAGGATGGCGGGGGGTGTGTGTGTATGCAGCGAGCATCATCTGGAGGAATGCCTGCGACATGGAGCGCCACTCACAGACAAAAGGTGGAAGGATGATAAAGGACAGAAGAGCTGTTGGCACCACTTGAAACGCTGTCCCCTCAAAATATGTCTGTTACTATCAAAAGAAACCCCCCACCTTCATGTACCGAAGACCCACAGAGGGCAACATCTGTATGCGTACAAGTGTCAGGTCAGTGTAATTATAACACATATAAGCAGAAATTTTCATTACAGTGAGAAAATCTGCTTTTGATTATGCAAAGTAAGATGCAAAAAGCACAGCCCTGATGCACCAGTACACCAAATGTAGTATTTTTAATGAAGCCATCCAACGTTTTACCGTCATGCCAATAAAAATGATTTATTTCCAGCACTTTTGATCCCTCTTACGTTTAAAACTACAAAAGATAAAAACACATTTAAGCTCTGTTAAAACAAAACAAAACAAAACAACAATTAGTATTATGGGATCCACCATAGTTTCAATAAACAAGCATTAGTAGCCTGGATGAAAAGTATATTTGGGGTAAACTTTAAAGGCTTAAATCACCATGCAGGATCAGTGGTTGCTTAAAATAAATTGGAGTAAATGAAAGGTCTCCTTTTTACCTACACGTTGATACCTGAGTCTGCCTGTGTCGAAATACTTTTCTAATGCAGTAATGTAATGTTATATTTAACAGTTTGTAAATATCCTTATATCAATCCAAAACCTCCAAATGGCAGAAAAATGCATTTCTGCTCAGCCTGTACCTTCATAAATACATATACAGCCATATCCTTGCTTTTTGACAGTAAGCAAAAAATGTTTCTCATGAAATGTAATGATGGATTTATGAATCTAAAACCAGCCGCAGGATTTCTGGCACAGTGCCGGAGAACTTAGACCTTCTTAACCACTCACAGCACAAATCTTCCTGGTGCAAAATGTGACGCGAATGTAATGAAAAGTCCAAAAATCCTTCTCTACTTATCTGCACAGCCATTCAGTGGGCTGGACGGGATCCTTTGACAGGATGTATGTTTGACACGTCATGTCTAAATACAGTCACAAGTCATTTTCTTCCCCTTTTCAGAGCCGACTGTGGCGGAGCTAGGAGGAGACTTTTATTTTAGTTTATTTTATAAAGTGATCACAGTCAGTTCGAGGCTTGTTCTTATGTCTATTTCTATATTAAATAGGAAAAACAAAACAAATAAAATGATAAATAAATGCCGTTGCAAACATGGGGTAAAACAGCTAGCACACATGCTAATAGCTTTCTGGAACAGCATGCGACAGCAGAAGCGAGACCACCCACACCTTCCTTTAGCATACAAACTAAATTAAAACACTTCCCATGGGCCGCCACACTCTCATAAAACCCAAACCACAAATTTCCCAACTGTCTCCAGCTTTATCACCTACTGTAGGCACCGACATCCCCCCAGCTTGGTGGTTTTCATTAACTCGATATCCTGTCAAGCCCCCTTTTTGACCTCCTGGGAAACCCCCCGTCTCCTGCGCCGCGATACAGTGTGATGTAAGCAGGGCTGAGCTCACCTGTGGCTCACTGTAATGAGATATGTGATGAATTTCTATGGCACAGTCCCAATCACGGTAGGGAGGGGGTACTCTCTCTTTTTTTTCCTAGTTTTTCAGACCAAAAGAAACCCGTCTGACTTTTATCTGATGTTTCTATGTGGAAAATTTCTCATGTCACATTCATTTTTTAGCTAATTCCAAACTCTGTTGATAAGAAATAGAATTACACCATTTGGTACACATGACTTGAGCCTGTAATGCTTTATCACCAATCCGGGAAGCAAAAAAAATCCTAATTGTGTTTTTCATTTGGACAAATTTCTCTTTGGCCCCTGCAAGAGTAATTATCTCCCACGCGCGCATGGCTTAATATCACTTTGTAAAAAGTGCCTTATTAAAGAGCTCTATGATGAAGTCGCACCATTAAATCTGTTGGCAAGAGGGGAGTGAAGCACACCGAGCCGACATTTCAGGACACTTCCACGTCCTCGGCTTCAGCGTGCAGTAAATTGCTCGTTTGCAAGTTCATTAGCACGGCCTAAAACGGAGGAGGATTAAATGAACACGTTGATGTGGAGCTACAGCACAAATGGTCCTGATTGTAAACTCGCAGAATAGACCGATAATATTGTGGCTGTGTAAGCTTTGTTACACCTATTATACTGAGATCACATAAGAAGCATGTCGCCGCTGAGAAAGAAGATGAAAGTCAGTTAACCTCCTTTTGAAGTCGGTAATCCCTCCCAGATATGCTGGAAGGTACGGGATTATTACTGATATGAGAAGTGAAGTCGAGCTGGAGAATTTATCTCACTCATTCAGGGCTTGTTGACAGCTATGCTCTGTACATGTTTTCCTGCTGAATAATACAAAAACAACCCCCTACCCGCTGTGTTTGTGATACCGGCCCATAGCTACAATGGATGCCACAGAAACTGAGCTGGTTAAAGGTGACACTTAAGACGAATGACTCAGTAATGTCCTCACATCACTCACTGCTCATAAGCAAGAATTACTGCTGCTTTTCCTCTCGGCTGTACGGGACGTTTTAGCATCAACTGCTTTGGTTGCATGGGCCACACAGCGTCTCAGTTAGCAACATGCTAACGGGAAAAAGTTAAGTGTCAGCAGCTGCAGAGCCAGATGTTTTTCCCTGGGGTTGAAGGAGACCAAAACACAGCTCTGTATAATTTCTGTATATTTTCCCAAAAATAAATCTGCTTTAACTGTTTTGATTTTGTTGCTGTTGTTAGATAACATGACGGAAAAACTGTTGGTTGCTTCTCCTTTTACTTTTAGTCTGCCGTTTATGCTGTTGTAAATGTAGCTCGTCACATTCAACGGGACCAAAATAATAATTTTAAAGTGTGTTTTACCTCTTACTCGTTGCTTACTGAGATAAATCAAGAAGCAACCTCCAAGGCTGAAAAATGCAGTTTCTGCGGAAACTCAAAAGCCTGCAGTGTCACTAATGTCCACTAGAGGCTGAAGCAATGAATCAATCCCCATAGACTCCCATGTTAAAATGACAAACTTTACATTGAAAATAAACATGTTTACAACCTGCTGCAAAATTCTGGTCTCTGTTGCTAATGAACCTCCTTCAAAATAACTGATAGATCAATTTTTATCATACATAACCATATGTAAACTGGCTTAAAGTTTGGGGGTGTGACTTTGTTGACTGACAAGCAGACAGTGACACATGCAGCAGTAGCTGCTAGCTGCCTGCTAGCCCTGCCTTGAATTGGACATCTAGACCATGTTTGTGCCGTTGGAGACTTTTGGAGCATTTTTAATACAATTGTCTGATCAATAATATGGTTACTGTGCAGTTAATTGTAATAATGGATGATTCAAGAACTCTATGCTCAGATTTATTTAAGTGAAATTTGAGCATTTTATTTGTTATTGAGCACATTAATTA
Source organism: Pelvicachromis taeniatus (assembly GCA_015108175.1). NCBI lineage: Eukaryota > Metazoa > Chordata > Actinopteri > Cichliformes > Cichlidae > Pelvicachromis > Pelvicachromis taeniatus. The sequence continues at coordinate 13,795 of VURO01048698.1, forward strand.
ACAGGCATTTTTGCCTGTGTTGCTCTAGTTTCCTGGCAAAGCTAAATGTGATCATTTCTGGCTCCAAAAACCAACATGGCAGCTTAAAAATGTGACTTCACAACCTTCTGGATGACATGTTTTACAGTTTAGAGTTCCAAGAAGCTGATCCACAGTCAGCAGTGTTCTTGTGTTAATGCTTTTATATGAAGTAGCAGCACTGCTAACAGAACTTTTGTTACAGCTGCCTTTGCAATAAAGACCTCTGGTGGATTTTTTTAATGGCTGCGCGGTAAGCAGGATTGAAATTCTAGGATGTCATTTGGATGTTACTGAGCACTAATTACTTGTCTCTGTGTGAAGCTCCCATTGCCTTTAAGTTGCTAGTATTAGCACATTCCACCCTCTCATCCATATACCGTCACTTCTGGCTTGTTAAAATCAAAGCAGGAGAAGCTCTAAAGCTAACGTTTGGACTCACATTTTAGCGCTGACCTCATAGCTGCTACATGTCAACAGTTTCTGTTTGTATGTTGATGATCTCTCTAGTGGGCTCTGTGAGCATCTGCAGCTGAAAAACATCCATTTGTGTCCAGTTTAGTGTTTGGTTATGGCTCCCAAAAGCCGGCAGGTGCCCAGCGTGACCTCAGACACCTGGTTTACCTACTGGTGCCTGATGCCTCTTCACCTGCGACCTTTAATCCCACTGGAGGATTGTCAGACATTAGCTGTAGTTTTTTTTGCCGAGTCATTTGCAGACACTTCCACAGCCAGTCTGACTGAGTGACTCGCAGCGCTATGTAGCATCCATGCAGATGTTTGTCATAAATATTCATAAAGCTGCCTAATGACAATCATTACTCCAGTTCAGTCTCTTTGCCTTGGCAGCGTCACAGTGAAGCCCGTTGCCAGAGCAGCTCTTGAACTCTGCACTCCAGTGGCTGGCGTGATTGATTGGGACTGTCATCACAGGAATCCTCCCGTCGCGCTCGCTCACACAGCCGGTCAGACAAACATATGACATGCAGCACAAACAGAGGTAAGACACTGTCATGAATAGTCATTCTACTCACCGATGTGAGCCGCCATTAATCTCCGAATCCCCGTGAGCGCGCTTCCTCTGAGGTGTTCCAACACGCTTGTGTAGATGGGGAAACGTTGGTGTTTGCATCCTGTTGAAAGGACCTCTTTCACAGTTGGCAGGGGCCCACTTTTCTTCCCATAATCCTGTGTGAAAAGTTTAAAGCAAACATGGCTTACCTGAGGTCAGGATGGGAGGGAAAGGTGAGTGGGAGAACATGGCAAAGAAGGTGGATTTTTTTTGAAAGTGCCTAAAGAGAAAGCAGGATGTTGACTGAGTGCTTTAAGGCAGTCTGAGAGTGGATAAGGGTGAGTGGAGCCCAAGGGCCTCCCCTGCCCCGGCTAACTGTAAGTGCTTTAATGGCAGCCAATAAAAGTGTGAGGGGTGACTGGCTGCAGACCTGCCTTCGCCACTTCTTTCTGCCGCTTCTCCTTCGTCTCATTTTCTATGGCCTGCGGCTGCCGCCCGCGCCCCTCGCTCTGCGACAGCCTCGTCTGCGAGCGCAGTCTCCATAAATCTAGAGGGATTAAAAAAGCCCAGCTGTGGGTCGCCTCCAAATTAAACTCAGGCAGAAGCCACTTAATAATCCACAGGAGTGAGATGTGGGAGAAAGGAGGTAAAAACGGGGGGGAAAGCATTGATTTTGGCAGACGCACACACAGAGTAAATATAAATAAACACAAGCTCATAAATAAACAGACGTATAAATCTTTCACATGAAAAGTACAGGCTGACATCCACTGATGAATTTCAGCTTTTTATATTAAATCTCTATTTGCTTTCCGATCACTTTACAGAGATGTGTAATTTTCCTGTAAGCCTTCGCTGAGACTCTTTGGCTTTTTCTTAAAAGTAAAAACTGTGGAGCTGTATTTTCTCCTCTGACAGCACAGATGTGGCAAACCCAGACACATCTCACAGAGTGTGTGTTTATATCCAGGCGGTTTCTGTGGCTCGGGCCGTACCGAATCCCCTCTCCGGGGACACAACAATCAACAGAGAGCGTCTCTGTGTGTTTGCCTTTGAAGACAGTTGCATGCTTCTGTTTTCATTCTTGAAAATATATAAATGAGATGCTTTAACGGGCCATGATCTACATCCTGCTACTGCTAACTTCCACTCCTCTAAAACTTTCCCACTTTCCCCGGGCTGAAGGTAGTGGGAGGTGAGAGTGCACGAGGAGGAGGAGGAGCCGCCGCCGCTTTTCCTCATTCACCTCTCCCCGGCTCCTTTGGGAACCTCTGTTGGCACACACACTGCTGTTTGTTTGAGCTGCTCCACAATACTCCCACTCAGCAGGAGAGAACTTCTAAGGGGTGTTGGATTGCACCTTGTGGGTTTCTGTGGCGTTGTAAGGCAGGCAGGGAGAGCAGAGCAGGGCTGCAGCCTGGGGATGGCATACAGATTAATCAGCTCCTGAGGGCAGACTGGGCCCAGTGTTGCACATGAAAGCACTGGAAAAAAAAATGGACACTGGATCTCTGGTTTCTTGTTAAGATCTGATAAATTAATCTGTCTGTGTGAGGATAAAGGTAATCCAGAGAGGAGGGAAGCCCGGATGTGGCTTGTCGAAGATGACCAAATTTAAGCTTGGCATCTCCGAACAATGTGTTTAGAGGTTTGTGTCATGTTGGATGAGTCGAAGTGCACTGGAGGAGTCTTTTCTGAAAAAGTGGTAGGTTAATGAATCAATAGTACTGTACAAACTAAAGGCCCTGGACAAAGCAACATTATGGAATCCATCCATTTCAGTACATTTCAGTTAAATTTCAGTACATTTCTATAGCACCAAATCATAATAGCAGACTCATCAAGGTGCTTTATATCATAAAGTTAAAGATCCCACAATAATACAAAAGCGGCATTATGTAATCCTTCCAGCTATCCATCCTATCAGGTACCTTAAAATAGAAACCCAACAATCAAACAAAGGATCAGCGGTGCTGGGGAGGAAGAACTACTAGGACCAGGTTCAGGCAGTGACAGCTTCCATGAACCCGGACGATTAAAATGAAAGCGACAAGAAAAGAGATGCTGAGTTGTTCAGACAGTAGGACTTGAACAAAAAAGGCCAAAACTTGAGTTCGTGAAGAGAGAGACACCAAACTGACATTAAAGCTCTGAGGTCAACACAGGTACGCGAAAGTGTTTTTCACTTTAGAAATGTGTTCTCACAAGTTCTGGAAGTCCAACCAGGAACTGAAAAAGTCCCTTTCTGCCTCTTGTTATTTTCTTTTCAAATTGGGTGTGTAGTTAGGATTACTTGTCATCATCAGTGAGGACCTAGAGCCCAGAGGGCTGAATTATAGAGAATTTGACAGAAGAAATAAAGCTACGGTGTTTGTTGGAAGCCTGAGAAATCCCCGGTGTGTTAAAGCAAACATGGCAAAAGAAAAGAATCGTAAATCTAGTCTTAGTAGATCTTTGTAACCTCTTGGTTGAATGTAGCGCATTTGGCAGGCTTTGCGCTTTCTGTACTAGTTGTGTATTAATATCAGATAGAGCCGGGGACGTCTTGTCCAAATATATAATTATTGGCTCAGAAAAATCCAACATGTCTTTAACATTCAGTTTAACTCTATTAAAGGCTGATATCAGGGTGGCTACACCCATCTGAGACATGCAATCAATCAGAGTGCCTGATCAGTCACACCTGAATCAAATGTGAACATCACTGGAGCTGCACGGGAAGCCCCAGGGTGAGTGTTTCTAGCTGCTTGGCTCCTGGAATATGTTGTTGTTGTGCAGCTCTTGGAATTGGCTACAAATGTAGCGTGATGGTAACTTGAAAGCTGGACTTTGGCCTTCTATGTTAACAGATGTTTTTGCTCATTTTACGTTGTTAAGAATCAGGTTTGACTACATCATTTGATTATTTGATTTTTGGCCTTAGTAACCAAAAAAACATTTATTGACTTATCTTAATCATTATTGGATTGTAAATAAATAAAATTCAGCAGACTGGTTTGTGTTTGGTTTATTTTCTTTTTTTTTTTCCAACTTTTCTTTTGCATGCCGGAACCAAATTCAGCCAAAAGGTTTTGCTTTTATTTCTCGTGTAGTTGTAACATTATTGATATTATTACAGCACAATGTTCTGCAGCTGTTAGAATTTATATAAATGTTAGTTTGATTGTTCAAAGTCCATGATAACGAGGCTCCAAACCCCCCAGATTTCAATGTGTTTGAGTACTTGCAGGATGTGGTGGACGCCCTACCCCCAAAAATCCACTCGATCGATGGGGTGCATTGCCGGATATCACAGAACAGGACATCAGCATGTGCAGCCATCACTCATTTTCCGTTTTCAACTTGAGATTTTTCCTGCAGTGTGACACGTTAATGAAAAACAACAAAAACAAGCAATTGTTTGAAACGGTAGACTGAAGAGACACTGAACGACGCTGGAAGCGAAACACAACTGGATAGTCTCACCAGTTCACATAAAGTACCACATGAGCTTTTACTTCTTTCAAACTTTCTGGCATTTATTAAATTGTCATATGTGACAAATCCAAAAGAGGGGAAAAACAAACAGTGAAGATTTATTTGTAAGCACTGTTTGACCCGGAGCTGTCTGCGAGCTGAGAGGATTTAAACATAATTGTTTCAGTGTGTTCAAGCTGCATCTGTTTATTGGAAATAAACACCAACGCGATGATGGAGGGAAAGGTCCTGAAATCCAATATTCTAATTGCTTGACATTATTCCATCTGTTCAGCGTTTCCTCTGGTTCCTTCATCAAGTGTCACGAGTTTACACCTCCCAACTTCTTTAGGAGCGACACGATAATCGGCCCCCCTTGCTGAGAACCCTAACCTATCACAACATAGACTCCTCTGGACCCATGAAGGTGTGCTGTGGTATCTGGCACCAAGATGTTAAACCAGATCGTGTAAATTGTGAGATGGGACCAACATGGTTCAGACCTGTTTGTCCAGCACATCCCTAGATTAAGATCTAGAGAATTCAGAGGCGAAGTCAACACCTCAAACTCGTTGTTGGTGCCTCTTAAACCATTCCTGAACCATTTTGGCATTTTGGCAGGGAGGACTATCCTACAGAATGAGGCCACAGCCGTCAGCATATATCGTTTCCATGACAAGTTGTATATGGTCACATTGCTTTCTTCCTATAGTGCATCCTGAAGCCAGCTTTTCTCCAGGTAACTGACACACATGCTCCTGTGTATGTCAGAAAATGCGATTCATCAGAGCCGGCCACCTTCTTCTTGTATTGCTCCGTGGTCCATTTCTGATGCTCACATGCCCATTGTTGGAGCTTTCTGTGGTGGACAGGGATCAGCATAGAAACTCTTGTTGGTCTGCAGCTATGGAGCCCCATACACAATAAACATAATTTCCTTAGGAATTAATAAGGTATTCTGAATGGCATGTAGGCTACTAAGTTAGTGGTATTTATACACTAAAAGCACTGCTGCTATTTGTGGTTCAGTGTTTTTACTCAAGGACACTTTCATATGCAGTTTGGTAAACAAACATTCAAGCATCCAATCAGTAGATGAGCTGCTCTGCCACAGGAGTCACAGCTTCTCGGAGCAGTGAGGAGAGCCAGGAGACAATTCAGGAAACCTGGCTGCAGCAACAATTCTACCTCCACAATGTCCATATTTACCTGACAGGAATTATTGATGTGAATGTCTGAATAAAGTCCAAAGAATCTTCAGAATCATTTCAGACTTGTGGAGTTTGCATGGTCCGAATGGCTAATGGGCTTCATCAAACGAGCAGTCATAAAAGAGGCTGTTGTGCTTTTGATTGATCTTGAATATTAAGTGATCTGTTGCACAGGGAGCATTATTTTGTTTCTCTGCAGTCGCAGAGTCATTTCGGGGTTTCTGGTGCCACTTCGCGACCGTACCAAGAAGTGCATTGCTCATCAAAAGATCCGTCACTTCACGGTAATAGAATTTGGTAAGTGCTCTGGCCGGCCTTGCTAACGAGGCTTCGGCTGCCAGCTCTGTACGGTATTTTCATTTGATGGTGGTGGCAGAGTTGGGCCCCTCAAAGGCGGCGTTCACACTTTTGAGCCATTAGCCCCGAGTGGTGCATCAGACTTCCCTTTAAAGGCCCTTTGCATCTGTTTTCGGTTTAAACACCATAAATGTGAAGTGAATATATGCCAAGGTCACGACAGACAGATGGTTGCCGTAATGATTTTCAGAGCCCGGACCGAGCAGCGGAGCAGGAAGCGCACAGGGGCCTGGTCAGGCTCTCACCACAGTGCCCCTACTGTAGCTAACACAGGCCTTTTCTTCCTGCAAGCCCAAAATGCTCATTTCAACCTTCAAAGGACAAATTGTCATTTTTCCTCCCGTTCTGCCAGGGAGGGGCGAGGGGTAAATTATGCCTAAATTGCAGCATATTCCGCCAATATTATTTACATGGCTGTCACTTTGACTTGCTGTGGGGCCACTCACAGCCCTTTTTATTTCCATTTCTGCTGACAGCTCGGGGCTCATCCCTGAACTGTCATCATTTGCTGCTCTGCTTCTCTGCGCCGTCTCTGTAGCTGAGACATGCTGCAGCATGCTCGCCGCTTTACACACACACACACACACACGCGCGCCTACTGTACGCTTTCTCTCAACTGCTGGTTTTCTATCACTTTTTCACAGTCACCCCCTTTCATCAATCGTTCACTCCCACCCTCCCTCTTTTCAGTTGTGTTCGTGTGAGTGGGAGTTGACCTGCAGGGAAATGAGCAGGCTGAGACTCACATGGAGCTCACACACATATGAAAGCCACAGCAGTAAGAACAAAGACACCATGATCCAACCGTAAAATAAATAAAACCAACAATGACGAGTCACTTTTCATCCTATCAAATTAGAGGTGGAGCCCCTTAGGTGGAGCCAATTTGACTGACAGGCAACTTTAGTTGCTAGCTGGGAGTTTGCTGTTTGTGCTCTTGGTGCAACTGTAAAATTAGTGTTTTAATTAGCTTTAATCTGCCCATATGTGTGCCTTTGTGTTGAAACACTACAGTCTGTCTATGGATGCTGCTTGCTAATCAACTAGCTCATAATTCCAGATGTCGTACTCTTTTCTAATTATCGCCATTTCTTTGCCCAGAAAAACAACATGGCGGCAGATAAAAGGTAATGTTGGGGTGATGTCACAGTTGCCATGGCCATCTTTTGTATACAGTCTGTGATCGACCTTGTTTACAAACAGCAAAGAATGATTTTTCTTTTGTTCAGTTTACCTGATTAGTAAAATAAAAGGTAAAAAGCTAGTCTTGATTTAAATTTATATTTGTCTTATTTTATTGTGCAAAAACAGATGATAACTTAATAGTTGTTGTGATTTTCTTTTGTATAATGCTTGAGGTAGACGACTGCCCCACCCTGAGGTTCAGTTGGAGGTTTCTTCCTGTTAAAAGGGAGTTCTTCCTCCCCTCCTTCACCAAGGTATGCTAGGATGATTGCTGAGTGTTGTGGGGTCTTTACTTTACAATAAATAAATAAAGCATCTTGAGATTGTTGTTGTAAAACAATGCTATGTGAATATAAAAAAACCCCCAAAAAACTAATGTGTAAAAAATGAAAGTCTACACTGCATAGCTCTGGCAGGGTTTAACTTAGATTCTCACTGAAATCCTGACATCTAAATTTGACTTCTCAGCTTGGGGTTTTTCTGGGAAGTTCATAAATTATCCTAGAAACTGTTCCCTCACATGCACCCTACGCACTTACCATATGTAGCAGTGATATTGTTTCATTGTTGATTTTATTGGTTTCCCCTTGAACTGCGTGTTCCTCCTCAGCTCCCATGAGACACTTGGAGTCACAGGATCATCTTGTTTTTGCTTTCCATTCAGAGATGGAGAGAAAAAAGTGGTAAAAATAAAATAATAACACCAGAGATGGGGGAGGAAATGGAGAAGTGACAGGTGAAGGAAGAAGACAAGCACTTGGCACCGAGGCACGCAGAAGGACCGCCAGGGTCTGATTCGCCGCCACTGCCTATGGAAATCAAAACATTCCACATGGCTGTGGAGATGAAGCGAAAGCCCAGGGGTGAAGCCTTCTGCTCTCTCTACCCTTCAGGTGTGTGAGATACTACAAAGCCTTTCCCAACCCCAGCACCCCGTACCCTCTGTCATCAGCGTGCCGGGAGCTGACTGACACACACTGACGGCTGGTGTTTTTGATTCTGATGAAATTTTATTTTGTATCTTCTTCCTCCTCTCTTCTTCTGCTGGCTCTCATTGTTGAGTCTGTGGGTGCATCCCTCTTTTTCACACTGCATTATTGATGTCTCAAACATCTACTTATATGGCTGCAGTTAGAGGCATAGCTTCAAAAGTAAGCAGGCACAGATCTTTCATTTAGGCTTCTGATTGATTTCAATTTTCTGCTGAATAAAACTTTGTGCTTGTGCATAGTTTATATCTTAAATATTGCCCAGTATAGCAGTAACACATGAATGTTTTTTTCTTTTTTCACTGGCTGGGTTAAATAATTGATCAAAACCATAGACTGTATATTAAAGATGGACACGTCCCCATGAGATTATTACTTCTTAGTGTTGATCTTTTGATTGCCACCATGTTGTTTTCTGGATCCACAAGTGACCATATTTAGAAGAGAGGGTGGAGTTAACAGCGAAAGCTGGTCTTTATTATTTTGCCATTATTTTAGATTAGTGATGCTCATTAAAGGGGGCGGGGTAGCTTAGTAGGTAGCGTGCTCTCCTTCCTTGATCGGAAGGTCGACGGTTTGAACCCACCCAACGGCTAAACTGAAGTACCCTTGAGCACGGTACTGTCCCCCACATACTGCTCCCCGGGCGCCGGATTGGTGGCTGCCCACTGCTTCGCTTCGCTTCAGCGAAGCAGAGACTAATTTCCTATGGAATCAATAAAGTATACATTATTATTATTATTATGTCCAATAAGCAAATAGTCAATAAAAGTAAATCAATAAAATGCTGAATAATTATCCAGAATAATAAAATGGAAATGATTATTAATATCATTTAAAAAGTTTGTTTACTAAGTTAAATAAACCTTAATAAAATTTATTATGGCATAAAATAAATATTGACTAATTCATTAAAAATCTGTAAACCATCAATGAGCATTATGTGCATGGTTCCTGTAAAGTTAAAGCACATTTTGCTAAGCCAAAAATATAAATGACTAATCTCTGCTGTTCATAAAAAAACATTATTTACCTAGTTATTATACAGTTATGACTGCTGTTAATAAAACTTGCTTTAACTAAATATGCAGGCAGGTGTTCTGATGCCCTGATTATTTTTTTCGCCCTTACAACAGAGACCAAAACAAAAACAAGGTCCTTATTTTAACTCAAACGGTTAAACTGACGTTTCCAAAACCAAAGAGTGATTGGTTTCAGTCCTGATGGTAATACAGGTCATATCAGAGAGGGGAATTAAACGTCCTACCGTATACAGACTTTTAGGTTGGAAGACTTCCTGACTTAAAGTCAGTTATTCATGACCCCATGTTGATCCAAGGATGACCCACAGCCTATTAGTGAGTTATGGTTGAATAGTTTCTATTAAAACATAAGACCCAAAGCTAGCATAGTAATGCTGCTCTGACACAGTAAGAGAGCTGCTCTCAAGCCAACAGGGAAATTAGGAAAAGTGCTCAACTAATCCAGGACTACAGTCCAGTTTTTTTCTCTCTGTGAGCTTTGCCTCCCAAAGTGCATCTTAGCCAGAGCGGGACCAGATTGCTGAGGGGAGCCTCAATGGTCCTGCTTAAACCCATAACCTAGTTGAAGGATAAAAGTTAATGACCTTAGCATCTCATTTTCTGGGGGACCTGTCTTTGGCTTGTCTCCTTTTGAAGATCACCCTGCTGCTCAATAGCACAGAACAGACGAGGAGAGCCACTCTGCCGTGGAATGTATAATGACATCTCGAGTTATAGCCCAGAATGGTTATAGGCCATAAAACTACGAGAGCCCATCGTGGAGATCCATGGTCAAAAAGGAGATGAGCGTGTGGTCAAGAGTAGGATGAGCATCTATTTGGCTGTCTGTCTTTCCCTTTTCCTCTCCATTTTATATGCATTAAACCAGCATCCCGCTTCTATTAAAGGCATCTGCAGAGCAGATGGAGAAGAATTCCCTCTAATAATAATCATCCAAAATCTTATTTCCTTTTGTCAGAAACACATTTGCAGTCCAAATATGCCTCAGTTTTATATCTAAGCCTCTCATGTCAGCTTCAGCTCTGTGCATGAATCGCTTATGTCGACATAACAGCATGAATCCTAATGCACATTGTGCATATCGCACTGAAGTTGGATCAAAATCTGTTAATACGAGCGAAAAGCCTTCAACTGATTTGGACTGAATATTGTGCCTGTTGAAAATAATCAATATAACTGGCAAACAAAAAAGAACACAAACATTTTTCCCACAAAATCGCTTCTGCTTGTCTCCCAAAAAGGCAAAAAGATGTTTTAAGTGTTTTTTTCTTTCTGTCCACCTGGCTCGCTGAAGAAGAACTGAGGAATTTTTGCGACACAAGTAACACAATAACTGTAACTGTAAATACTCACTTTAGTACAGTATCACATTACAATATGTGTTACTAACCAATGTAATGCGATTACTGGAATGTGTTAATTTGGAATCTGTTTGAATCCAACACTGCCTAATACTTCCCGCTGTACAAAGTGACATTGAAGTGACATCTTTTATGAGTCATTTTTAGTCCACTGAAGGGATTGATTGTCTTTTTTTTCTAGATCTACTGAACATTTAGTGTTGACATCCTTAAGACCTGCATGTACAGGCTGTTTATAGTCCAAATGTGGCTGTCCCATCTTTTCAATGTCATACTTAGAGTCATGTTAGATGTTGTTTTTATACTGTTTCTAAAGCCTCTGTAGTCCCGTGTTTTCAGAGGGTGGAGGACATGTTTTCTGTACAGAAACAGTTATGTGTGAAGGAATGCAGAGTGATCAGCGGACATCTTCAAGATGGTTTTGGGCTCTTGAACTAAAACAAAAATGAGCAGCTGCTCAGTGGACAGTTTGCAAAATGTGCACATCGACACAAACTGTTGAGCAGATAGTCCAGTTCATTTATACACACTTGCACAAACGTCTTGTACTTTCCATCTCAACTTCTCTCAGTCCTACTACCAATACTCTTAAAACTTGTTAAACACATTGTACTTCTTTTAAAAGGAATTCCAAAATGTTTCTAAATACTTTGAAATCCAAGTTAAATCAACTTTAAAATAATGATTAATTACTAAAATAATAATAAAGTTTTTTTATATTTCAACACATTTTAATAAAGTACAGTTTTAACCTGGTTACAAACAAATAAGTCAATTTAAATAAATAAACCAGTTAAATAAAAACAGGAAAAGATTACCCACGTAAATAATAAATCAATAAATAAATCAATAAGCTAACGCATAAGAAATTGTGTTGGTTTATAAATAATTTGTATTGATATATAACATGTTGATATTTGTGAATTAAAAATATTACGTTTATTAATAAGGTAGACGTCCACATGACGTCCAAAAAATTACTCAATTTGGAAGTCCAAATTGTGGATCTAGTTTGGATGTCGTACAGATGTCCAGAATTGGTCATGGACCGACGGACGAAATATAGACAATATTTCCAGTGTTTAGTGGGATAGGGTTAGGTTGATGTCTGACAACTGGAAAGCTTGGAGTAGTTAAGGTAATGTTGGCTGCAGTTTCCTTCATATCACCCCCTGCTGTAGGAAACTTTAACCAATTCACCTGGTTCATAACGAGTTCTCCCGTTATGCCATCTAAGCTTTGGAATAATTACCGAATCATTCAGTAAAGCACGGAGTCCCGGGGTATTGCTTCAGGTAGAATCCCCATCTAACAATTCACTGTTTTCATTGTTATGAATTTACAAAAATTCATAAAAATTGACGGGACTCTAATGTTTGCAGATGACATTGTGATCTGTAGTGACAGTAAGGAGCAGATGGAAGTGAGCCTGAAAAGGTGGACGTATACTCTGGAGAGAAGAAGAATGAGAGACAGAATACATTGGTGTCAATGACAGGGAGACAGGTGGAAAGGTGAAGTTTCAAGGAGGAGAAATAGTAAAGGAAACCTGCTATGATGTGTGGTTTGGAGATGGTGAAGCTGACAAAAAGATCGGAGGCAGAGAGTTTCACTGGAAGTGACTAGGATCGACAATGTTACGAATGAGCAGATCAGAGGGACAGGTCAGATTGTCTCAGTTTGGAGAAAAGTTATAGGGGGAAGACTGAGATGGTTTGGACATAAGGAGGGAAAGTAGATGTAAAGGATGCTGAATATGAAGCTACTAGGATTAGGAAAAGTGGCAGACCACAGATAAGAATCGTGGATATAGTGAAGGAGGATACTAGATGGAAGCAGTTGATCTGCTTTGGTGACCCCTAAAGTAAGCAGCCAAAAGAGCAAGAACTCTTTGAGATCCAAGTCATCATTGGTGAAAACCCCTACCCCGAAAAACATGTATTAAAAAAATAGGACTTCAACAGAACACCATTAAGGATTTAAGGAAATACTTGGTAATTCTAACCCTCCATCCTGGAGCGTTTGACCTCAGGGGGTTAAACTGTTTAACCCTCCTGTGTGACATTCCTGTGTCCCAGCAATCAGTGTTGGATTTTAGCCACATGCTAAACAGGGAAACATTCAGAAACCAAAGATGTTACCTTTCAAATGAAGTCTCAGCCATCTTGACAGTTTTTCTATTAAAAGTGTTTCTATTTGCCAAGACGTAAAAAGCAAAATCATCAAACAGAGTGGACGTTAACCTGACTCTTGCCTTAGCATCCACGAGATCACTGGTAACCCATCTAAGAGCTTAACTCTCACCGCTCTCACAGCTAATGTGGCCCAGCCACAGTGTATTATCTCAAAGCATCGAGGGTTGTAAATCAAGCGCTCCAAGGAGGCTGAAATTAAATCAGCGTTTCCTCCCATCAGCACGAAAACTGAAACCCAACACCGGGATGCTGGGAAACACATGCATACACAATGTCTGCTGTGAGCTCACACATCCAGAGCTGTTAGCTGTAGCTACCTTAACCCTGACTGTCGAGCTGGGTGCAAGCCAACGCTTTTAGTCATAGACCCAAATTTTCACCTCGCTCCCTCTTTTTTCTGTTCTGAGATATAGCCTTGGCCAAGCTCCCAAACTTAAATGGCTGATTTGCTGTGGGTTAACTGGAGAATGGGAGGGTGAAGTCATATATATTCTGTGTGGGGAGGGTTAGCTGAGTGGTAGATCAATTTGGGAGAATGAAGAAAGAGCCAGATGGCTGTTGGATCTCAGTCCAGTGCAGATGGGGTGAAATAGCAGTAGATGAAGAGCTAGGTATTTACTCCCCATAAAGTCTGGACATGAATTGTGTATGACTTTCTTTTAGCTTGACGTGATAAAAACACTAGAAAATTATTTCTCGCCACAATGAAAGCAAAACGTGCCTTCATGCTGGAGCTGGAAATCAATACGCATTTCTCAGCATGGCTGAGATCTTGACATGCTGTGACAGTAACAAGGCAAATGAAGAGTGTGTTATCTGTTAGATAGAAACTTGATGTATGATGTAAGAACAACTGTCCGGACCCATTACACTAATCACACATCAGCGCTCGTTGGAAAAGGTGAAATCTCTGAGCTTCACTTCTGTTCAATTAAACTGGAGCAGCTCGTAAACCAAAGCAATCGATATCAGGCCGGACCGCGACCGTCTACGAGCCCGGGCTCGTGGGCCTTTAAATCACAGCACGCGCGTGCATCTGTTTGGGAAAGACGGAAGGAAAATAGTGCAGCCACAGCCCTGTGGCACGATCCAGAGTAGCCGGGTTTCACCAATAAACCTTTTCAGACAGCGAGAGAGTGGGGCTGATAAAGAGCTACAGCTCTGGGGATGAAGGACAGGCCGACCGTCGGCTGCACACACGCGGAGTCATATCCACATCAGCATTAACCCCCAGCACCATTACCGCTGTGAAGTGCCATTAAGAGCCAGACGCAAGGCCACGGGGAGCAGATATTACAAAACTGTCTCCTCCTCTCAGTCTGCAGCTCGTCTCATGATTCTCCGACTGACAGGAGAGGAACAACTCGAATGATGGAGAAGGGCGCCGACGGTGGGGCACGTTTATGGGGTTGGCTTTTAGTGACGGGTTATTTATAGGACACTTTAATCGCCTCATAATTAAGATTTTGTAGCTTAAATGAATCACTTTGAAATGATTGGTTTCACTCAGATCCCAGAGGTCAGTGACACCAACCCTGACCATCACTATGGAAGTAGGCATTTACCATACAACAAACAGGTCTCTATCCACTAAGACAGTAAATGCCATGCATATTGTGCATTAAAAGCGATGGATAAGCCTAATTTTCCAGTGTACTTCTCCAAAAGAACTAGAATTTTGAGCACCTAAACTTAGCTGACATGTAAAACTCTTATTCTCTTTTTTGTCTGCAGGCTGTTAGACTTTTCACCTACTCCCTAAAAGAGGACTTTAATGTCCAGTATTGCTGAAGTCCGAAGAGCGAGGCCTGGACACCAAAGAACAAAGCGTCCATTTGTGTTTATTTTTACAGTGCTTGCAGAATCTGTAAGAAAAGCAGTGTGTGAGGCCTTGGTTTGAGAATAAGTAGATTTGCGTTTGATTTTCTTTCCCTAAACAAAGGTCTGAACCTTTTCCATGACTCAAAGGTGCACCGGAGGGGATATATAAGTATACCCATGTTTGCTATCTCTCATCAAGGACAGATCTCCTTTCCAAGATGCTGGTTCCTTAACGAATACAAGTTGTAGAGTTGAGCATAACTGCATCTGGCTGATATCGCTGAATGTCGAAAACAACCTCAGGCTTCTTCCCCTTCACTGGTGACACTTTTAGCGACATGATTTTGAAGTTCCATACCCAGTAAAATTGATATATCTACAAAAAAACAGACACCTATTTTTTTCCTTTTGCAATAACCTGAAACATTAAAGCTTTGCGAGCTGAAGAAGACCTCTAAGATGAATCTTAGTTACAGGATGGACTTTAGAGCAACAACTTTAAATTCATATTTTTCTTGTATCTGCAGCATGTTATAACTGTCTTTTCCATCCACCTCACCTGATTGTCCTGTAAGTTGTTTTTATAATATTGATCAAAGTCATCTCATATTTCTTGTTTTCAAGCAGCTAATTTGATATTTTCTCGTGCATCGCATTCTCAGCCAATCAGGTGGCAGGTCATCAGTTCCCCAGTTAGACTGTGACTTTCTCCTGCAGACCTTAAAAGTTAAGCTCATGCTTTCTACATCTAGCTTTGCCTGTAGGACTCCCACAGGTCTGTAAGTAAAGCTTTTAAACCTTTTTCCTGTCTCATGTCTTCCAATCTCAGTGTCTTAAATAATGATTGTGGACACTTTTTGTCTTTGGATTATCTTTCTATTTTGGTTTTTGGATTATTTGAAATTTCATGGATGGTTTAGCAAATATCCTCCATTCCTTTAAAGCCCTGAGCCTCAGTAAACAAAAAACATCCTCCAGAAAAGTTATGGAGCTGCTACTTTATATTGTCTTGTAGTATCTATCAAGCTCTATCTCCACGACAGAGTAAAACTTGCCTGGGCCGGCGTAAAATACCTATAAGATAAAACTGAAAGATGTGTTTGTTTATTCCAAACAACAGCTCTCCTGGGAAATTATTCTTGTTGGCAAGATGTGGTATAGGTAATCACAGATCAAGAGTCGCACTGAGTACATAAATATTAAATCAGCTGTTTATTTCTTCCATGGGAACCAGCTGGCTGTGGTATAGATTAATAAGCAGGATCCAAACAGTATCTTCATGTCATTATTCAGTACCAGCAGGCTGCACATGTATAGTGTTATAGTGTGCTTAGGTTTCAGGTAGATTTGGTGTACAAACATCTCCCCCGAGTAAACATTAGTTCCAGTATTCTCTACAGAGAGCTCAGATCAAAGTAAGTACATACTAAGAGCAGTGCTCAAACTGACAGATGTTTTTCTTGATTCCCGATAAGACGCAGAGCAGCTCTTTGCACGTAATCATACCCCGAGTTGTCTTAAAGACACAAAAACACTCTATACAAGCAAGTAAATAATTATCCTGCATTCAATGTTAGTGATGTGGATTTACTTTATGCAATTGTAGTACCTGCACATCTGTTATCAGAGCCACTGATGACCGTAGAAAAGAACCGTTTGACTTTTCCTTGCTGCTGTTTGCTCATCTGAACTGGTTCGCTTTCTACTGAAAGGACGGTCAAATTATTTACATAGTACATTTTAGCACAAACAATAAACCTCAAGCAAATCCATTTATCTAAATGTGACCAATTTGATGATGTGCTGGGATAATTAATAGTGTGAACCAGCTATTTTTAAATGCATCTTTTATCACACCTCTGATAAACATTGAAGCTACAGTTGTCTTAGTTCTGCTATTAATTTTAATGTCACAATTAAAATGACATTTTTAAACAACACTAGAAATAAAAAAATAATAATAATAATAATAATAATAATAATAATAATAATACTACTGTACACCTGGATTACCTAGAGGGCCCACCAGGGTGCCCTGGCACATGCTTCAGCAATTACTGTTGTACACAAATTGGATCTAAACTGGAAAAAAGTTTTAATATTTAATGTTGTTAATGAGGAAGATGACGAGTTTTGGATACAAGTTGCTATATGAAAGCTGCTGGCTGACTCATCAAAGTAACAGTAGTTCACAAATTTGTAACATGCAGACATTTACACACCTGCAGCAAGATTTTGAAATTAAACTTTAAACTTGACAGTTATTCCATGAAATATGTTGCATATTCTAATGTTTATCCATGTCAGTCTTGAGTTTGCCTGATCTGTCATAAATTGAATTGCAGATCAAAAGTTTTGATCAGCAAATTTAGTTATGTCAAAACAAGCCAGTTGAGGTGTTTCGGGCATCTGACAAGGATGCCTCCTGGGTGTGGTGTCCCAGGCATGTCCCACTTGGAGGAGGCCCCGGGGCAGACCCAGGACACGCTGGAGAGATTATATCTCTCGGCTGGCCTGGGAACGCCTTGGTGTTCCCCTGGAGGAGGTGACTGGGGAGAGGGAGGTCTGGGCTTCTCTGCTTGGGCTGCTGCCCCCGCGACCCGGCCCCAGATAAGCGAAAGAAGATGGATGGTTAGATTTAGTGTAAGTAAAGAATCAAAAGCAACTTCGTTACATTTTATATTTAGAATATGAGACCAAAGGAGTAATTTCATATGGGAATGCCTCACAACAATTCATTGGTGAGGAAATTTTATGATTGTCAAGTTTCTAAATCAGCTAAACATCCTTTGAAAGAAGTGACAGAGGAGTCAGCAGCAGGTTTCAGTGAGTATATGGGAGTATCATCAGCATATGACTGAACGAGACACATAAGATTTTATTTTTCAACTTGTTTCTTAACTACAGTTTGTTCAGGTGCTCCACAAGGCTTCAGTTTGGGGATCACTCTCTTCTTAATCTGCATTTTCCTCTTGGCTGCATCACAACTAAACATGGTATAAGCTTACAATTTATATGCTGAAGACAACATGCTGAAGACACAGCAGGAGGCGAGGGAATGGGACCGTGAGAAAACCGGGAGAGGACGTTAGGGAGTCGACGTTAACGACGCGACAGGGAAGCACAGAAAACACACAGCTTAAATAGACAGGACATAACGAGGGGGAACGAGAGGCAGGAGGTGAACATGGCTGGGAGACATTAGGGCTAACGAGGACAGGGAAGCAAAACTGAAAACACTGACATGAGACGAGACTTTCAAAATAAAACAGGAAACCAAAAGCACAGAGAAGACAGACACAGAGACACGGCTACACACAGGGGCTTGACTAACAGAGGGAACAGAGTAAGAGGAGAGCAACACAAAGACAGAACACAAAACCACAATAACCAAAACATGGGATATAATAAATCAAACCGCACGCTAAGAAAACAGAACAATAACCCATGGAACAGAATGAAACCAAAACACTGACAGACAGACAATATATACAGAACACAGTGGAGGGGAAGGCAGAACACAAGACCAAGGGAACACAAACATGAGGGCAAGGGGTCTGAATCAGAAAACAACAAAAATACAATAATAAACAGAAAATGCTGGGTCATAGGACCCAGGACCATGACAGAAATATGTTTATTTAAATGATTAACGATCAGAATCAAACCATTTTTAAACAACAGCTGACGTTCTTTTTATTCATTTCTATTAGGACCAAAAATAATTTTATTATGCTGGTAATGTGGCTTTTAAATATCATTAGAGGTTTAATTTATATACCATGGATGATCAGTTTTTTGTACTCATCACCATCAGGCAGCATTACTGCAGAGCACGACACGTCATTTTCATCTGAGGAATGTTAACCTTTGAGACCCACAACGGTGTTTTGATAATAAAACGGTCATTTTTTAACTTTATCATCAACGTTTACATATTGCAGAGTCAGCACCCCCTCAACTATTTGTATATGTCGCTCAAGACAGATGCCCGTGCTCTCTAATGGGGGATATTAGTAAAAAAAACCCACCAAAAAGAAAAAAGAAAAAGAAATTTGGCTGATTTCAAACAAAACAAAACTTCAAACCATAATGTTGAAAGAAAAACACAGAAACGTATTTGGATTCTCCAACAAGCGTTGCAAAGCTGGACGCTCGTCCATTACCACGTCGCCAATAATTTTTTTTCTCTATCTCACTACAATAAACTTAGACCAGAATCTTTAGAGACACTGAGTGAAGAAAAACTGCCACGTGATTCAAACGTAAGTGCCTCTCTCAGGTAAATATGAGTTACCACCATCAGGGCTGAGCTATAGGTTTGACCTTTGGGACTTTATACTTTTCAGTATAACGACACTGAACTGATCCAGGAGATTTGAGGTGTGCCTTGCTTGTATGCCAGTCATTGTTAATGTTACTATGCTGCCTTCTTGTTAATGTATGTAGTTCTAGTTGTATTTGTCTGATCGCTGCCACAAAGGCAAAGAGAATTTGTGACAGGATAATAAATAAATGGTGCAGATTCTCGGGATAAATGAATGAGGCTTTTTTTGTTTATGCAAACCCCGAGTAGCCGAGCCTGTTAATCAGACACTCTGATTGGCTATGACAGCATCAACTGAAGATAATAGGAGTGTCTGATTTGCTAACATTTCTCAACACATCTCCTAAAGAGAGTGAATATAAACTGATCAGTAATGTGCTAATGCAAAAACAGATCCAAGTCTGTTTCCATATTTTTAAGTATGTAGTTGACATAGACAATCAGGGACTTGCTGGAAAATCCAGTTTCTCTTGTTTAACAGAAAATAAACAACAATTCCAGCCCAACTCACTGTGCAATGAGCATGTGCAACAGGCAGCATGGTATCTGGGATTGTATACAAGGTTAACTTGGACTACATGGTCACTCACATGACCACCATTAGTCACCCATGTAAACATTGGCCCGGTGAGGTTGATTTTTATACTGTAATATAATTTTGTATAATGAGCTTGTCATGTAAAACGGAACTGTGTGTCATAAACACATGAGTTTCCACTGCGGCTCAGGGTTTACACTGAAGAAATGGTGCATTATCACATTTGGGAGGACAAACTCACAGTGTGAAACAGATTGACTTTGACAACTGAAACTTATTTGTTATTATGTTGCACCCAGAGGTTGGAAACACAGACAAACCGCAGTTGTCCATGGTGTGTTACG
The DNA here is from genome assembly GCA_015108175.1 of Pelvicachromis taeniatus. NCBI lineage: Eukaryota > Metazoa > Chordata > Actinopteri > Cichliformes > Cichlidae > Pelvicachromis > Pelvicachromis taeniatus. The sequence goes on from VURO01048698.1 coordinate 33,652, forward strand.
GCTGCTTAGAATTCCTTTCATGGACTGTGTGAATGTGCAGCACTCCAGCAATGATTATACTTTTGTTTTTTTCTTTCTTTCTTTAAGGTACACACAAGCGCAAAGCTGTGTTCTCGCCACTGGCAAATTGTGGCTTGATCTTTGTTTTACAAACACATTTGTTTGTGTGTGTGGCCTCACACACACACACAAAAGTAAGATTGCTATGTGTGCAACAGCAAAACAAGACATTAGCCGGTTTGTGATGAGAAACAAGTTTGTGTTTTTGTGCAGTTATTTGAGAAGCGAGTTGAAACAGTTTCTGTAATCCAGACTTATGAAAATATGCAGACAAGTAATTACATTCCACTCCAGCATGTATACAAATATGCACGTTATCTTTGTAGCAAAAAAGAACAAATGAAGAACAGAAAATTATTCTAAACCAGAGGTGAAAAAAAAAAAACAATCATTGGAGGCTCATTCCAGAGAAAATCGCTCAAGTGCGAGAAAAGTGTCCCCCGAACCCCCTCGGCTCAACCAGCTCATTTAAAAAAAAAGAAAATCTAAAATAACATTTATAGTAGTGCTGTCAACGTTAACAGATTAATACGGCGGCGTTAACGTGTCATCATGATTAACACGATTAAAGTTTTGAACGCACACAAACCATTTGGAGTGCAGAATGGACAGACTTTGGACAAACTGCCCAAAATGCGTTGATAGAGACATTTCAGGGATTTTGAGTCAGTCTGCCCTCCAGATGGGTTAATTGTTAATCGCGTTAGTCGTAATGCATTAACGCCGAGTAACGCCTCACACGGATTAAGCTACATTAAATCGTTAACGAGGATTTGCCAATTTTGACGCGTTAACACGGATCAGCACTAGTTTATAGTTAATAAAGCCATGGCGTGAAGAATATTTGTGAATTACAGGCCCTCACCGTACACAAGGGTGAAATTTTGCACACGTTTAAATCCATTGCGATCTAAAAAAAAGTACCGGCGATATCCAATTTTCAGGCTCAAAACACATTTGAGCTCCATTAAAAACTGCAATCAAATCAATTTTACACCGACCAGTCAATATTTAACGACAAAGTCAGTTTTTTTGATAATTCACTGGAGCAAACCTAAAAAAACTGAACTTTTATGAATCATATCACCACGTGGGATAGGTAGCTGGTAAAAACAAATTACAGGAACGCACTCAACTTCACCTAAATTTTCATACCAGGCTCATTGTCTGGTGAGGATGCATGTTTATGTTCCTCTGCATCACAGACATTAAAAAGTGCCGCAGTTTTGCTTTTGAACCTATGACATATTATAATCTTACTGAACAAAACAGAGATTCCGTCTGTAGATTGGAGACACGTGGAGTGGGCGTAAAACTGATTTGGTTGGACTTTTTAAACAGAGATAAATGTGTATTTTCAGCTCTGACAGCTTTAAAATACATTCAATTCACCCCTTTGTACTTTCAGAGTCTGAAACTCTGAAAATATTTATAAATGTGATAACATTTTGCATGGCATCATTAAATACATTCAAGGGGTTGGGCCAACCCCACCTGTCACAGGGTGAGAGGCGGGGTACATCTTGGAAAGGGCACCAATGACACGGCTGCCACAGTTAGACATGCTGGCATTCACACCTACAGCCAGTTTAAAATCTATAGTTGACCTAACATGCACGTTCTTGAACTGTGGAAGGAAGCTGGAGTACTTGCAGAGAGGACACGTGGGCACAGCCTGGATTTGAACCCACAACCTTTTTGCTGTGAGGTGACAGTGCTAACCACTGCGATAAAAGCCCTGCGCCAAAAAAATATCAGCTGATTTTCAGAGGGTTGTTAAAGATAACACTGCCTCCGCCTGCTCGACTACTTTGTTATTTGGTCTCAAAACACATTTATCAATCAGCCAGCTCAAAGAAGATCTGTCAGCAGACTCTAGTCTAGCCTTCCACCATACGAGTAACCACACAAACAAATATTTTTGGTGCTTTTTCTGAGCGCACCTCTCCGGGGAGACAGTGAACGCGCCGCCGCATTCCTTCATGCTTTCCTCTCTCTCATTAAACAAATGATTCCTTTATTCGCGTTGGAGCGTTTAAGCTGCTTTTACTGCTCTGTACGCCGTTTGCGTCAATAAACCTACATTGTAATTCACGCGCGTGTGTTTTTACACATGTCTCACAGCGTCTTCTTATTGACGGCACAGAGGAGTTGGGTCTCCTTTCATTCTGAGCACGCCGTCAACATCAAACAAAGCAGTAATTATGCAATAAACTATTAAAGGCTGTGCGTCTTCAGACTGGTGTTATCAGGTGTGGGCTGGTTTTGCCTAAAGCTTTGTTTGGTTTGTTGTCTTTGATTGGGGTGCTGCACTCCTCAAACCAGTCAGGAGGAATGCTGGGCTGAGTGTGTGGCATCGGAACGAGACTGCTGGGAGCCCTGAGCTGGCACGGCGCTCTTGTAATTGGCATGTAAACATATTTGATTTGGTTTTCAAGCCTAGAACTGCAAACAGCGATATGCGTGCACAGGTTCGTGCAAACAGAGACACATACAGCTCATCAGGACTTGGACATGAAGCTTTCATTTGGGGGTGTTTATATTCACACTGTGTTAACATATTTTATCCAATAATTTTCATAATAAGAGGTTGCAAAATTAACCTCAACTAACAGATGGTGACAAATGAACCCTCAGAGGGTCAGTATCACCCCCATCCCCAACTCTTGTCTTATTGTCATGGATTGGTGTGTGGCATGCAGGACGCAGGGTTCACACAAGGGAAATTTAACTGAAAGTTGCAGCTTTATTGCTGGAAATTACTACTACAAATAAAAGAAAACTAGAAACAAGAAAACTCAAATTAAGACACTAGAAAATAAAAAAGGAACAAAGAATTACTTGGAACACGGAGGCAAGAAACACAGCTAGCGAGGGTACGGCGTGACAACAAGCAGGGGAAGATGGGGACTAAAATACACAGGTAAGATAACAAGAGGATGGGGAACAGGTGGAGACACAGCTGGGACTAATCAGAGATGATGAGATAAGGGAAAACACAGGACAAGGTCTATCAAAATAAAGCAGGAAGCAAGAGACAGTCACACAGACGCGGACTTGACACTGAACAGAGGGAACACGGGGCACATGGACAGGAGTAACAAACTGCGACGTGCGACACAACTGACAGGGGAACAAGAAAATAAACATGAAAAAAGAACTAAACCAACACTAAGCACGAGGGGCACAGGAACAAAACCAAAGAGCTAGCGATACAAAACAGAAACCAAAACACCAGCAGCCATAAACCATGATGAAATCAAAAGATCAATACAAATCACTGGGTCACCGACCCAGGACCGTGACACTGCTATCAGAACGGGTCAATTTTCTTTTAATTGTCCTCCCAAGTTTTTCAATCAGAGCTAAAAAATGTAACTGTCAATCATCAAAAGCTGTGTTTTTTCATCACCAATGATGACTTAGAGTTGACAGGTTTTGAAAGAAAAACCTACCACAAATCTGGCTAGGCTCTCAGTCATTCAGGTCACGGTTGTCTAAAGGCGACTTCATTTCTTCTTCAGTTTGTTCCATGTGTTTAACTGGCGAACCACACCGTCCTGTGAGTCATTAAGTGTGGAAATCATCTGGGGGGCATCTCTGGATGGCCGATAGTGGGTGTCGTAGATCACCACCTCTGTTTAGCATTAGTTGTTTCAGTTGTATAAAGATGGGAATCTTTCCTGTTGACAGCAGCTAAATTTGTCAGCCATCTGTTAGCCTTTTATGTTATCATAAAGGGCTACTAGTAGTGATGTACTAGTACAAACCTTTGGAATTTCCTAAAACACAGGGCGATAGATTTTTCATGATTCCATCAATGCCGCTGTTCAGGTAAGGTCTTCACTAACAAACCTGTTTCTCTAGGTTCAGGTACAACGTGACGTCGCCTTTGTATGGGGAAGACTTCAAGGTAACTTAAACTTGGTAAAAGTGTCTATTTGAACCCAGATCATGAGCTTTTTAGTTTTAGTGGTTAATGTTAACCAGAGTGAAAGTGGAGCTTGAAAATGGTTGAGCTGACCTGGAGTATCCTGGTCTATAGTTGTGTTTGTGTCACTGCCCAGCTTCTTTAAACGCGAAACACTCCTGTGTAGTTTAAGGAACACTTACATGGCTAATTTAAAACGTCAGATATGACTGTTTAGTTGGAGGACATGCTGTGCTTTTGCCAACAGTCTCACAGCAGGTCTGGAAATACTCATAAAGATAATCAATTGATTGATGTCCATGTCCGTTTGAAGGGCATAAGTCATTTTGCTTTTCCAGCAGAGACTGCAGTTTGAGTCCCACATGGAACCGATCATTGCCAGATCACATCAGTGCACAAACAACGTGTTGTTTTTCAGAGATATTTCACCATTTTCCAGATAACTACGCCAATAACCTCTAAACATCCACTTGATGATCAGTGACCTGTTTATTGTTCAAATCAACCTGTTTGTTTAGGGCCCATGTGTCAAAGTCAAGGCCCGCGGGCCGGAATGAATTATCTATGGCCTGCGGGATGATATTTGATTAGTATTAGAATCGGCCCGCAGGTCACAGCCGCCTGCTGGGGTTTTGAACGCACCAATACTCCATTCCCCACAATGCAACGGAAGCCCGCAAACTCACTGCAGCGGCCGCAAGCTTCATTATTCACCAGCATTCAGAGCAGATGTCAACTTTCAGCAACCCCCCTCCCCAATAATGGCTAAACGGAAGGTGGACGGTGAGAACAGGGAATTTCAAGCCAGGTGGGAGGCAGAGTCCATGTTCACGGAGGTAAAAGGCAAACCTGTTTGTCTTCTGTGTGGATAAAGTGTGACTGTAATGAGAGAATATAAT
>VURO01048701.1:0-13755 GCA_015108175.1 Pelvicachromis taeniatus
TAGCCCCCCGACAACATAGCCCCTGGGATCCCTGGGACACACAAACCCCTCCACCACAATAAGGTAGCGATCCACGGAGGGGTTTTTTTTTAGTTTAGTTTTTTTTCCTAAATGTATTCCATTTTGTGTTTTTTGCAGGTACGCTGTGGCTGAGTCCGACTGCAACCTGGCAATTGCTCTTGACAGCAAGTACTTCAAAGCGTACGCGCGGAGAGGAGCCGCTCGGTTTGCGCTGAAGAAGTATGAGCTTGCGTTAGAAGGTAACAAGCGTACCGACAAGACAGTATATTTTAATTTGAGCGCCGTTAGATGACAGTTAGAAATATCCTCCGCAGATTACGAGACGGTTCTCAAGCTCGATCCAGACAACACGGAAGCACAGAATGAAATAAAGAACGTCAGAGAGGTGAGTTAGTGCACAATGTGTGTTTGTGTGCACACGGTCAAGTTCCAGGTTCATCCTCTCCGATCTTGTCCTGTGTCCACTTCAGGCCCTTGGACATCAGGAGCCTGCCGATACAAGCGAAGCCGCGGCGCCACCGGAGGCTCCTGCAGTCGACCCTGATCAACAGAGACGGATAGAGGAGCAGCAGAGGAGACAGGAGGCGGTTTTCCAGAAGGACAGAGTAGGGATTTTGATGATGGTTCATGAAGGTTTTCATGATTTTAGCTGTTTTCCACTTCCTTCCCAAAGATCTTAAGCGATGAGGGTTATTGTGTCTCTAGGGGAATGCCTACTTCAAAGAAGGGAAGTATGAAGCAGCTGTAGAGTGCTACACCCGAGGCATGGAGGCAGACTGCATGAACGTGCTGCTGCCTGCTAACAGAGCCATGGCTTATCTCAAGCTGGAGAAGTAAGGACACTTTTTCTTGACACATTAAAAACGCTGTTGGAGAGTTTCCCTCTGGTTTCAGACTGGCTTTGTTTTTTCCTCCTCTTCTGCTGCAGGTTTAAGGAGGCAGAGGAGGACTGCAGTAAAGCCATTTTCCTGGACAGCACTTACTCTAAGGCTTTTGCCCGGAGAGGCACAGCCAGAGTGGCATTAGGAAAGCTGGAAGATGCCAGACAAGGTGCAGTGTCTCTGTGTTTTTATGAGCCCAACAAAAGCACATCTTCTTCTGTCTGTGTGCTGTTGGGTTCGTTTTAATCTTCACTTCTGTTCGTTTGTATCACAGATTTTCAGCAGCTGTTGAAACTGGAACCTGGAAACAAGCAAGCTCTTAATGAACTCCAGAAACTGCAGATAGTATGTGTCAGAATCCAGGCATTATCCCCAAACCAAGAAGAAGACAATTAAATAATGAGTCAAACGCATTAGCTCTGTTAGCTTCTGATGTCGTTATTAGGCTTGAGACTTTCCTCCTCTCACTTTAGTCTTTGTTGTGGTGGTAGGACACAGGCTCCAGTGGCCGTCTGCAGACAGTGGACGGCTCACGGATGAGGACAGTCCAACCAATAGATAAACCAACACAGCTTCGCTCGACTGTGAGTAGCAAATGTCTCTTTAAGAAGCATTTTGTGGATTGCAGCCTTAAACCTGTGTAAAAGTGGATTTGTGATCCAACGGAGCTCTGTTTGTACACGCTGCTGAGAGAAGACGCACACACTTTTTTCTTTTCTTTTTACATTTGCCTATAAAAGTCTCCAGTGCAGACTGAATCTGTGACCTTTGTCATCTTCATTTTAATCTTTTCTGAAATGATGAGAGGAGGAGCTCAGAGTAGAGCCGCTGCTCCTCCGCATCGAAAGGAGCCAGTTGAGGTGGTTCGGGCATCTGACAAGGATGCCTCCTGGGCGCCTCCTGGGTGAGGTGTTCCGGGCATGTCCCACCGGGAGGAGGCCCCGGGGCAGACCCAGGACATACTGGAGAGATTATATCTCTGGGCTGGCCTGGGAACGCCTTGGTGTTCCCCCGGATGAGCTGGAGGAGGTGGCTGGGGAGAGGGAGGTCTGGGCTTCTCTGCTTGGGCTGCTGCCCCCGCGACCCGGCCCCGGATAAGCGGAAGAAGATGGATGGATGAGAATCAGCGGTGGGGTCCTTCTCATTTCATAAAGCTTGACAAACACAACTATCACTTTGGTTTCTCTGCAGAAACCTCTGAGGAGGATAGACATCGAGGAAATCAGCGGAAAGGTTGTGTTGCCTGAGGTGGAATCGAGTGCATACAAGCCCCCGGTGCAGGAAGTGGTGAAGGAAGTAGAGGAGGGGTCTTCTCCCCTGTCTACACCCCCCAGTGCCAAGATGATCAAAATGGAGGAGCTGTCAGAGGTCCCCTCACAGGCATCAGAAAAGTAGGCGTCAGCGTTTTTGAGTGTTGCTCTTAGATTTTCTGCACCAGATGTTATTTTATTGCATCAGTTTTTGTCCTATTAAAAGTTATTCTTCATTTCACCAGACAGACCAAACAACCAGAACAGGCAGAAACCGTTCATCATCATCATCCTCCTGAACCGCCAACCGAACCTTCCTCAACAGGAGCAGACCTGCCTCCTCCACCCACCAGCAGCTTCCAGCTGGAGGCGGACCTCCGCAGGATTGGAAACCAGCCCGAAACTGTTTACAGATATCTGAAGGTGAGCCTCTGTCAGCTTTCCTTTGTCCCGTGTTGTGATTTGGCGCTGTGTGAGTAAAATAAAATTGCTGTTAAGTTATCAAAGATTTTTGGCTAACAGGAAATAGCCGTTCTGAACCAAATGTTTAAAAGAAATGAAAATTAGTTTTAGCTGAAATTGTCGTCTTTGCTCTTGATGTTTTTCGTTTGTCTTGTGTGTTTTTTGTACAGCAAATCAAATCTGAGGCTTTCGCCAATATTTTCCACAATTCCCTCGAACCTGATATCCTCAATCTTATCCTGAGGACTCTGCGTGACTTCTACATCAAGTCAGTGTTTTTTAAATGGTGTTTACATCAAAATGATGGTTAATAGTAATATTATTATGCATTAAGCATCCTGCTATTTTTGGTCATACTTAGACAAAACAGGTGCAGACCAAACTCTTAAAGTAGTGAACCAGTGTAGCTTCATGGTGTTTGCAGGAGTGAAGACCCGGCCGTCATACTGGACACTCTCAGGAGTCTTGCAAGCGTGCGGCGCTTCGATATGGCTGTTATGTTCATGTCATCACCAGAGAAGAAAGGTGGAGTCCACATGATGCGCCGCTGCAAACGGCTCATAGTTTCACTTTCTCTCTTTCAGCCACATTTTTGCAGCATATTGATCATTTCTGGGGGTTTTTTTCTCTTTTCCTCACAGTGCTCAAAGAAATGTTTGACTTTCTTCACCAAGCCAACCTGGACAGATCAGCTATCACGGCCTTGCAGAAGAAGTATGGCGTGTGATCGTATTTGAGGGAAATTTGGCGCCTCAGCAGACTTTGGATTTCAGAGAAAACCAAATAATTTAGCTGATGTTTGTTTGCTGAATGAACTCGTGTTTAATAAGACTGCAGAGCTGTGAATCTTTCCTCTGGGAAGGCGGAGTCGTTTTCTGTCGTTAACTGAGTTCATTTAAAGTTCAAGGCTGGAAATTCAGTTTGTCTGTAATTCAGTTTTAATAAAAAACAAGTCTTTTGCACAGAAGTTCCTTTGACTGTTGATTAAGATACACACTGCAACTTAAAATGCAATAAAAGCAGACATTAACAAGAAATTTGTCAGAAATGTAAATGGCACCAATCTATTAATCACAGATCATTTATGGGGGTTTTGGAATATCTAGGCAGGCATACAGAGGCGTTATTTAAACTTACCACTCCCGTGGTCCCAAATGTAAGTTTGTAAAAGTTTAATTGAGAAGTAAAGGTTTTAATAACCACATTTTAGTCATGTTAAAACTCTGTAACAATATGGATGGGTCTTTTTTGAGTCTTGTGCTTCCAGTTTGAGGTAAGCCAAAACTAGTTTTCAGTAAAACAACACCAAATACAGAATAATTGGGTGAATGCTGTAAGCATTCAACCTATAGTGTTCCTGTTTGTCTTTATTCTTTAATATTATTATTAATATTATCTTACTAATTTTAATGTGTTTGGACCCCAGGTGTGAGACATGTTAGAAAATGAGTTAGAAAATACTGAAGCTGTTGAGTCTTCATAAAAGAGGTAAATGTGGTAGTACAGATAAAGAATGGGTATCTGAAGCACATACTGTATACGTGTTAGTGATGCATGTGTAGAGACTGGACCACTGGTTTCCATGGCGGAGCAGCTGCATCCAATCATTACATCATCACAATGCAAAGCATCGGACGCAGCGATGTAAAACACAGCGACACTGGACTCAGTGTAAACATGCTGACGAATCACGTTTCTCTCTCTGGAAATCCAAGAGATGGTCTGGGTTTGGTGGTTGCCAGGACAACGGTATATTTCTGACTAAGTGTAAAGTTTGGTGGATGGGGTTTTTTCAGAAGTTGGACATGGCTCCTTAGTTCCAGTGAAAACAAGTTCATTCTCCCAGCTTTGTGGGAACAGTTTGTGGATTCCCCTTCCAACGTGACTGTGCACCAGTGCACAAAGCAAGGTTCATAAAGACGTGCACAAGCAGTCTGGTGTAGAAGAACTTGACTGGCCTGCACACAGTCCTGATCTCAGCCTGACAGAACACAGTTGGGATGAATTCAAGCAGAGAATGTGTCCAGCATCAGTGTCTGACCTTACAAATGCTCTTATGGCAGAATGGTCAAAATTCCCATAAACACACTTGTGGGAAAACTTTCCCAGAAGAATTGAACCTGTTATCGCTGCAAAGAGTGGCTCGACATCATATTAAACCCTATGGATAAAGAATGGGATGCTCACATGCGTGTCAAGGCAGATAAGCGAATACTTTTGGCAATATAGTGCACTCTTGGTTTCAGTCACATCTCCTAGATGGACCTCTTAGACTCCTCACTGGTTATGGCTTTGTCGTACTTGTATAATGACAATAAAGATGATCCTATCCTGTTATTCTACATACAATAGAAATATTCCAGTTGGCAGACTGTAACACGCAGTAGCATCCTGATGAATGTAACTCACCCAACAACCATCAGTGTGAATGCTACCAAACTGCTGCATATGTCTGCATGTTTTCCAAAAGCAGATGTTAGCTTTGCACAGTGGGTGGAGCCAAAGCTAAAACAAGACAAACTGAAACTAAATGAGATGAACTGGGCGCGCTTTAGAGTTCAGTTTCCACACTCCTACAGGTGATTTCACTGCACTGCCAGATTTTATTTGTTCACACTTTCAGGGAGCAGAGGAGAATATCTCGCCACATGTAAGTCGTTGTTGTTTACACGCTGAAGAATGTCACAGATATCTTAATACCCACGTCTCGTGTGCGCCTTCCCTTCTGTACACTCTGATTTGAAAGTCCTTTCAACTCGACTGATTACAAAGTACAAATAGAGACCGGCCCACTGCCAACATGTGCATAAAGCGCTGCGTTGTCAGGTTGCAGGTGAGTCATTCATTCTCTGTTTGAAGCCTTTTTTTCTTGAGGTGATTCACAAAACCTGCAAAATCTGACAGAGAAAAACACACATATATAAAAAAGAAAACGTTATCTAATGTTGAGATAAAAACTCCGCGTATTTATTGTAATTAACACGATGGTAGCAAATAGTAATACTCTAAAAAACGCTTAGAAAATGATCTTTTATAGTGGCCCAAAGGCAAACTGCCTTTGTGTGTTTTCTCAAGTTGCAGTGTGTTTGACCTCTGTTTGACCTCTCTGGGCCACTGTACTTTTGTGATTTTCAAGGTTGTTTCTCTCATAGTTTCTGGTCTGGCTTTAGTCTGCACGTTTATATGTAGGGGTCAGTGCTTCATCCATTACTCGTTTACAGAAGGTGCAAAATGCCGCAGCTCGACTTTTAACTGGCACCCAAAAGTTTGAGCACATTTCCTCTACTTTAGCTTCACTGGCTGCCCGGTCCTTTTAGGATTCATTTTAAATTTCTTTTATTTGCTTTTAAAGCGAATTGAAAACTCTAAATTGCCCGTAGGTGTGACTGTGAGTGCGACTGGTTGTCTGTCTATGTGTGTTAGCCCTGCGAGAGACTGCCGACCTGTCCAGGGTGTACCCCGCCTCTCGCCCTAAGTCAGCTGGGATAGGCTCCAGCGCCCCCCGCGACCCTGAAAAGGATAAGCAGCTGAGAATGGATGGATGGATGCCCTCCATGGCCTAGCCCCATCTTACCTCTTTCAGCTGCTGCAGCCTTATAGCCCCCCCTCTCCCTCAGGTCAGCTGATTGGCTCCAGGACTGAGCGTAAACTTAGAGGAGATCGTGCTGTTGCTGTAGCAGCTCCAAGACTGTGGCACGATCTGCCTCTAGAGATTAGACAGGCAGAGACGGTTTTTAAATCACTTCTGAAAACCCACCTCTTCACCCCGGCCTTTGTCACCGTATGAGATGTTGGTTATCAGTTCATTTTTTTTAGTTTTTCATGAGTTGATTCTATGTTGTTATTGTTTTTTTTGTTTTTTTAAATAGGGCTGTTTTAATTATTATTATAGTATTATATGTTATATTTTTTTCTGTTTTGTTTTATTCTATTGTTTTTAACGTATTTTCTGTACAGCACTTTGGTCCTGTGCTGGCTATTTTAAAGTGCTTTATAAATAAAGTTGGATTGGATTGCATTTTGTTAAGCCTCCACTACCATGTTAGATGTTCCCACTTTTAGTTACTTTCTGTTTTAATGTGGTACCTATTTAGTTTTACTTTGTACCTGTGTGCTGTTCCCCAGCTGTGATCTCCTGATTAGTTTCCCCTCATTCTTTGTCTGTGCGTTTGTTATTCTTTCCTGAAATGTTTCTATTTAGTTTCATGTCTGTTTTCTTGCTCTCAAGTTTTCCCTGGATTTTGTTACCATTTAGACTTCATTTGGACCATTTCTTCACATATTTGTTAAAGATACATTTTAAGTTTTCATTTCAAGACCCACTAACCAGACAGATAATTGCAAAAATAATAACAACAAGACAACAGAGCTGAGGACGTCATATCACAGGAACTATAAAGCTTCAGCCGTCTCTACTCGATCGCAGTGTGAAGGAAGCAGGAATGATGAAGGCCGGCAGCAGCAACTGTGGGAAACATTTAACAGATTAGGCCACACGTAACCGCAAATAAAGTTCTAAATGTCATAAGATTTATGAAACATGACGCGAGACTGCAAACATTGTGAAATAAATTAACACTTGACTACTCATTAAGTGCAGATTCTTATCGACAGGAAACTGTGGTCGTGCTGGTTACTTATTCTTTTTTCTGATAAGTCATTTAGTTCACGTGTCACAAACAGCCTAATTTAATCTTAAGTTTGACAAACCAGTAAACGCACAGCATAATATGTGTGTTTACTATGTGTTAATAGATCTTCCTGTATTCAACCAATCTCTGGCTCTCTTCCACAGCATGTCTCTATCCTGTCTTCCTTCTTTCACCCCAACCGGTGGCAGCAGATGGCCCCGCCCCTCCCTGAGCCTGGTTCTGCCGGAGGTTTCTTCCTGTTAAAAGGGAGTTTTTCCTTCCCACTGTCGCCAAAGTGCTTGCTCATAGGGGGTCATATGATTGTTGGGTTTTTCACTGTATGTATTATTGTAGGGTCTACCTTACAATGTAAAGCACCTTGAGGCGACTGTTGTTGTGATTTGGCGCTATATAAATAAAATTGAACTGAATAATAATTAAAAATAAATAAATAATAGAAATGTGAACTTTTTCACATTTTCTCCTGGCTTTAAAAGTTCACATGAACCAAAGTCAAACACTAAGCCCAGGTGAAACACACCTGCCACCCATCGTCTTTAAAAACATAACACTAAAAAAGTAATTTTTTTTTCATTAAATTATTTTCCTTATTTACCAATTTAGTAGGAAACTGAGTTTACTTGAGCATGTGTGAATTCACCAGTTTTTCCCTGTTGTTGATGGTTTGATTGGGTGTGACATAACTAAATGTCCCATGTACAACTTTTCTAACTAAACAACAGTATTTTCCCTCTTTATGATTTAAACAGCTCGTCTACATCTAGAAATCCTTTGACCTTCTCAGAAGCTTCAGCTCCTGTGTGGTAAAGCTGGTAAACACCACACAAGGATTAATAGTGATTATTTATGATTTGCTTTTTGCACTGATTTTCCGTTTGTAACATTAAAGACATTAAATAAAGATGAAAGTGTTCGCCTGTTGTATGACCCAAACCGTAAAAAACAGACTACTAAACCCAGCAATGGGATATTTTTCATGGAGTTCCAGAGTAGGTCCGTTTTTATTAATAGAGATGATGGGTTTGCACATGTGTTGCTGTGTGTAGGCTCTTTGTACACTTTTAAATTGTATCAGCACAGAAGAATGTCAGCGTTGTGCGCACACTCCCTTCGCATACTTTGATATTGACATCCCTTTCAAGTTCATTTATCACGTACAAACAGAGATCCGCCTATTATCAACATGTGAGGCAAATGCATAAAATCAATATGCACTATGAGGCTACAGGTGAGTCAGCAATTCAGCGCCATTTCTTCGCAAAACTGATCCGCAGTGCCTAAAAAAGATCTGACAGAAAAAGAACACGGAGACAAAAATAAATTATTTATCTAATGAAAAGAAAACATTTTTTTTATTGTCACTAAACTGATGCTATCAAATAATTAATACTATATAATAATGATACTAAAAACGTAATAATAAACACACTGCTACTACAGACAAAAACTATCTGTGTCATATTTAATAACGAACAGTAAGCTGATCATCTCCCATGAAACATGAAGGGCCTCGACTGTTTTGTGCTCAATCACAGTGTGAAGGCAGCAGAAATGACGGAGGCCAGCAGCAGCAGCACGCCTGAAGTTTCTTCAGGGCGAGTGGACAGGTTGCGGTCGCTCGCTGAACACAAGGAGAAAGCAAAGATGTGAGTCAAGTATCAGTAAAAACAGTTAATATCCTGTAAATATCCTGTTTTCAGCCTATCTACCTTTCATCTGTACAGTTTTTAGGGCTGTAACTGTCTTCCTTGAGGCAGTATTTTGCGCTTCGCACTTGAGAGTCACCGATTTAAGCGGCTGATCCACTGTCATCTCGATCACATTGCCCCTCATGGTCTGACTGTCCACAGACGACAGGAAGCGACAAGCAGGGTGACATTCGGCAGTACACACGTATTTATACGTTTGTGCGATTTCTACAATGTCTGGGCCTTCAATCTGAACCTTTGATGGTCCAACTGAAAGAAAGATAGTGAGGATAAATCACTACTAGGGAAAAGATCATGAACTGCACAAAATGCAAACGTGATGTTTTTGGCGTGTGTTTGTAGGAGCAAACGAAGTAAATGCCCAGACTATCCAAAAGGATGTTGAACCCAACCGGTCGCAGCAGATGGCCCCGCCCCTCCCTGAGCCTGGTTCTGCCGGAGGCTTCTTCCTGTTAAAAGGGAGTTTTTCCTTTCCACTGTCGCCAAACTGCTTGCTCATAGGGGGTCATATGATTGTTGGGTTTTTCACTGTATGTATTATTGTAGGGTCTACCTTACAATGTAAAGCACTTTGAGGCGACTGTTGTTGTGATTAGGCGCTATATAAATAAAACTGAATTGAATTGAAATCAGCAGCTGGTGGATAAAACTGTATTTTGTGTGTTGATGTAGATTTGCTAACGCCATTTGTTAGTCATCCAGTTTGTTCAGTAGTGTTTTGGTGAGACAAAGACTACTTGTGACTTCTTTATCTACACTGTTTTCGCCGCATGTACCAGAGAAAAGATTATAGCAGACAAATGGTGGTGCTGAGTGCAGTTGTTCCTTCATAGTTTGTGAAACACAATGTCGTACAAAGTTAATAAACAATTACCTCGTCATTATCGCGAGGTAAGGCATTTAAACACACCTTACCTTTGTCAATCATACACTTATCACTTTTGTTTCTTAGGTTAGGAAGGTAGCTGGCTATACAGGGTTACTGTGAGCCAGTTATAATCCTTAGATACACATTTACAAAATAAATTGTTTTTACTATATAAAGAATAAAGATAGTTTTTTTCTTTTACTTCTCTACATTAAAGCTGTTATATGCGTTTAAAAAAACGTTACATTTGTTAAAGAATAACTCGAGGTGCTACTTCAATTCAAATCAATTAAATTTTATTTATATAGCGCCAAATCATAACAACAGTCGCCTCAATGCGCTTTACATTGTAAGGTAGACCCTACAATAATACATACAGTGAAAAACCCAACCATCATATGATCCCCTATGAGCAAGCACTTTGGCGACAGTGGGAAGGAAAAACTCCCTTTTAACAGGAAGAAACCTCCGGCAGAACCAGGCTCAGGGAGGGGCGGGGCCATCTGCTGCGACCAGTTGGGGTGAAAACTCATGCTAACTAATTAGCTAACCATCTAGAGCTCCAGCCATACTGAAAAGTAAATTATATCACTGTAGAAGTATTGACCCCAAAATCTGTTAATGCCCAAACTTTAAAAACGCCATCACAAAACTAGAAATACACTGACTGAAACATTGATGTCCAGTGTTCTGAGCCCAGCCTGGTGACCGCTCAGCTTCCCGTACGACAGATTACAAAGCAGTCCGCAACTCATCAAGACACTATGTTAACGTGGAAGAGAGTAAAAACACAAAGTTCACTAAGTGTAAACTGTGGAGGAAGAAACCTGATAACACAGGATTAAATATGGTAGAAAACATCTAAACTTATGAGTTTTAGAGCTTGCGAGCGAAGGATTAAGCTAACTGTCTGTGACAATCTTCACTAAATATTCAACTTCCAGATTTCTTCTACTTAAAAAAAGTTACTGGAACCTAAGAAGTTTCTATGACCATATCCCTCTTTTATCAGTAAAATAATCTTTGTGGAGAGGTGGCCGCTCCCAGCTTTGCATCTTTGTCTCCACACTTACATGTCACAGCTATGTTTTGAGTAGCAGTGGTAAACAGCCCAGACATGCTATTGGTGGCTTTGCAGGTGACAGTTTTGGAGGTGTCCATCTCCTGAGGAGTGATAGAAATAACATTTCCTTGACCGCGGACCCACGGGCCTTCATCTGTCCTCCAGCTGTAGTTGCAAGACGGCTGACAGTAAGCGTAGCAATTATAGGTGTGGCTCACTGTGGGATTCATCAAACTGGGGCCTGAAATGGAAACATTGGTAGGTCCAGCTATGATAGAAAAAAACATATTTGTCCTTAGTGGAGCCAGGGTACATAATTTTTCATATGACAATAACTCAGTGAACTGCTCCTAGATTTGAAAAATATCTAACAAGCTCATACCTAACACCTGGATGTTCTTTGTTGCCATAGCGCTCAGCCCCTTGTCGTCTGAGACTGTACATGTCACTGTTAAAGCCTGTACCCAACTAGTAACAGTAAAGGCTAACATGTTGCTTTGACCCACGGCGCTCTGTCCATCCAGAGACATGGAGTAGGTACATGTCGCACAACTGGAACCACACTCAATGCTGCTTGGCACACCCACCGTCACATAGTTTGGACCAATAATGACTGCTTTCAAGCCTTCAGGAAATGTCAACAAAAATTAATACTTTAATGTGCATATTGTTCAAATTTCTTTACAGTTACAGTTCAGTTATTATGTATTGATTATGATGACACCTGGAACACCTTTAGCATAAGACTTGTGTTGAATTAAATGTGAAATCACTTACCACTGTCAGCCAGCTGAGCGGGCT
The DNA here is from genome assembly GCA_015108175.1 of Pelvicachromis taeniatus. Classification (NCBI taxonomy): domain Eukaryota; kingdom Metazoa; phylum Chordata; class Actinopteri; order Cichliformes; family Cichlidae; genus Pelvicachromis; species Pelvicachromis taeniatus. The sequence goes on from VURO01048701.1 coordinate 11,708, forward strand.
TTCTATCTGCAGACAGCACTGGCTGAAAACCTAACGAGCAAAAAAGCACACGACATAAAACTTCTAAGCTTTCAAGTTTACAAGGAAATGTTGACCGAAACAAATGTTCACGTAAGCAGCCATTTTTGGTCATACAAGGTCTCTACAACATGGTCTCTGCAGAGGACCACACACATCCCATGCACAATGATAAGTTTCACCCCGTCTCCCCGATGTGCAATGTGCAATTGTCCCTATTTTCCCTATGTAACAAAATATTTGATTCTATTTGTATAGTACTTATTTTATTGTATATAGTATTCTTTCTACTTTGTATAGTATGTTAGTCTGTTTATCTTATTCTATTGCTCTTCTCTTTTTTCTCTTAATTTTTACTGCTCTTGTACTTTCTGCTGTGACCAAAACTTTCCCACGTGTGGGACTAATAAAGGTTTTTCTCTCTCTCGTAAGGAACAGATTGTTAGGATGTTGGTTTTTACTTGGGATTGTTTTTATGAATCTACTCTTCTTGCTGCTTATTTTGAGCTAACAGATATGTGTGAATGATCGAAGAATTACCTAACATTAGCAAAGCGTAGCATTACTGTAGGCTCTGTGCTGACTTCTTCTATACGTGAATCATGGCCATAGAGCTATGCATGTATCCGTGTAGGTTATGCATATGCTTACACAGGCTGATAACTAGATATTAGCAGTAACTATTTTACTTGGGAGGCTCACATAAATTGCAGGCCTTCACATTGTTTTTATGAATAGAAAAGTTCCTCACTGCACACAATTTCAAGCCCATCGGACCGCCAAGCCAGCTGAATTATTAAAATAAATTGGCTATCTTGGCAGTTGTTGAGCTAGATATTAACAGTAACACAACAGTATAAAATAGCCCGTCTGATTAGCCTACATTTAAAGTCATACAAGAAAAATATACGTTAGCAAAATATATTTTAAGAATCAAAAATAATAGTTTCATAATGTCAAAAAAGTCTAACTTGATTAAATTTACATTTTTGATGTATCATGCTTTTGTAAATAAATGTAGAATGTTAAACATAAGCAAAAGGTTCACTGTCAATAAAAACGAGTGAGCCCATGTAAAGTGTGCCACGGTAACTTTTCTATCACAGCTACATTCTGAGTTCATCAAAAGGATTGTGTTACCTGCCAGAAACAGGAACATCAAAAGTCTGATGAGATTTGGGTTATAATCCATTTTACTGTTTGAAGCTGAAGTGTATCTCCGGGAAATAGTCCACTGACACAGAGCAGTCAGACAGCCAGTCAACATGACCGAGCACACAGCTCATATCAGTAAGAGCTGAAAAGAAATCACCCGTCTTAGTTACCAAGCAATCCACTGCTTTTGTTTCGTAGCACACTGCGACCCATAGTGGTTACACAAAAGGTTTCAGAATTTCGTCAGCTCTGTATAACTGATTTAGACGGATGAGCTTGTGCACCTTGGGTCAGTTTTCCAGAAGCTCAGTTTAAAGAGTGGAGGGTTACAGTGCAGAAGTACTCCCATCTTTGGGCTACAGGCTCAGAGCCAGATAGAAGGAGTGCTTCGAATGTAGGCTGGTGATAGTTGCAGAGAGTAGCCCAAAAAGGAAATGTCACAGGTCTGACCACTCGAACAGCAAACATTTAAATAGAAAGGCATTTATACAGCGGTTTTCTAGTCTTTGTGACAATTCAAAGCACTTGATATATCTCAAACTAATCAAACACATGGATACAACAAACGATAACACAACACGCTGAATCAAAAACACCTTAAAACAACAGAATAGACCACATTTATTGAAAGTAAACATTTTGACAAACTAATAACATACAATCTTTCTACGCAAATACTACATGTCAAAGGAAGAGAATATTTCGGGGTGTAGGTGCAAGTAGGTGCAATGTTATTTGTAAGACTGCGTGTTAAAGTGACGTCTCCTTCGAGTCCTTGGGTGGCCTGAAGGTTAGGATCTCTGTGAAAGTGTGACCTGCGCAACACAAAGGAGGAAACTGTTATCAACAGCAATGCTAAACTCAAGTTCAACAAG
>VURO01048702.1:0-12145 GCA_015108175.1 Pelvicachromis taeniatus
TTGAGGCTGTCATTGTTAGCATCTACATGGATGTTAAAATCACCCACAATAATGATTTTATCTGAGCTGAGCACTAAATCAGATAAAAAGTCTGAGAAATCAGACAGAAACTCTGTGTAAGGCCCAGGTGGACGATAGATGATCACAAATAAGACTGGTTTTTTAGTTTTCCAGCTGGGGTGGACAAGGCTAAGCGTCAGGCTTTCAAATGAATTAAAAATCTGTCCTGGTCTTTGGTTAATTAATAGGCTGGTGTGGAAAATTGCGGCCACACCGCCCCCGCGGCCTGTGCTTCGAGGTTTCTGATAGTTAGAATGACTCAGGGGTGTTGATTCATTTAAACCAACATAATCATCCTGCTGCAACCAGGTTTCTGTAAGACAGAGTAAATCAATTTGTTGATCAATTATTAAGTCATGTACTAACAGAGACTTGGAAGAGAGAGACCTAATGTTCAATAATCCACATTTCACTATTTTACTCTTTGGTTCAGATGCAGATACTGTATTGTTCTTACTTTGTGATTTTTTATGTTTAATTAGTTTCTTGCTGACTTTTAGTTTGCTTTTTGCCTGTTTGGGAGCTGACACGGTCTCTAAGAGGATGGGGTTTTGGGGGGGTAATAAGGACCAGAGGAAAAGAATTGGGGCATAATATTAGAAAAAATGAAACATTAGGTGTCTTTAAATTAGCGTTCATTGTGGAGGTGTGTAAAATAACCAAATCCTCTCTTTTTCTCTTTTCTTTTTTTTTTAAATATTATTTTGCCTGGAAAGAAATTTGCGGCTACTCCATGGGGGCTGCTAGATCACTGTCAGATGTGACACAGTGTAAGCTGCTGTTTGTTTTCACAGCTTCTTTTCATAGTCGATGAGTTTGCTTCGACATGACAGATACCAGGGAGAACATCAGTCTGCTGTGCCCTTCAGAGAAGTCCCCTGAAAATAAGTGTTTGTGCGATAGACAGCAGCAAACAGAGCTCCTCTACGCTTTAATATTTTCAACATATTCCAAGTGTTTGGGGTTCTTTTCGTGTACACTTCTGAAATAAATCGCACATTTACACTCAAAATAGTCTGGACTCGCCCAGGTAGGACCCGAGTGCCATGGGACCACTTATTCATTCTGCTTATAAGTTACTACCACAGGACGTGATGAAATTCAACCTCTAAAAACTAATAATAAAAACACACAGGCAGCAGTCGGAGTCAGTGGATCTTAAATGAATTTGAGAGGGAGAAAAAATGTCCAACCACCAAGCTATGTAAATGTAGCCACAGCCAAAATCACTTTGGCCCCTGCCACGCAGGTTATTTACGAGCTCTCATTAGTAAATGACTTTCACACGGTCCTGTATACGGTATCGTCTCTGCTTTCACTTCATACTGTAAAAATGAAAATCCACAGAATTAATGTTCTGGAAAATATAGTTGTAATAAAAAGTCCTACAAGCTCTTGTGCGCCGCCAAAAACGTTTCCCCCTATTCACTCAAATCAGCACAATTAACCTGCAGGAGAGCGCACAGTGTTTCGATTTATTACCGCCCACAGGCACGACAACGGGCATCTGTTCAGTGAGACTGCATTCAGGAGCTGCAGGCTGACAGGGATTCTGTTGCTGTGACTACAACCACGGGCCGCCTCGCAAACAGTAAAATGTGAACTAAAGTGACACGGCGAGCGTGAAAGCGGCGCTTTAAGTTTAGCTACACATCACCCCAGAGCCCCAAACTTTCCGCAGTGCCGAGACGTGCATCAGCCTTATCGCAGGTGATACCATCTGGTGTTTCAGGACTGAATGATTGAATGACTGCTGAGTGGATGGCATATTGCTGCCTGGCAGGTGGATACATTAAAGCCGTCCCGAGAGAGTCAGCGGTATGTGTTGAACACTCCCCCTGCCTCTGTTGACATCTACAGGACGCGCCAGTCAAGCACTTCTGAAGCACTTCGTCCTCGGCGCGCACCGACAAGGGAGCTGCTGTGGGAAAACACGCTGTCACACATGATACAGTTACGACATCTGTGTGTTGGCATGCGGGGCCTGGGCTTGCACTGGGTGGTACTGCATTTATGTTTCAGCAGCGCTAACTTGGCTTTAGTAATAAAGTGACCAATAATGTGGTAGAAGGCCTTTACGTTCTATGACACTTCTCTGTAGTTCCCATCATGTTCCAGTAGGCGCTAAAGCAAAAGCACATCTTAACTTTAGTCTTATGTATCCTTTGTTATTTCTGGATCCCAATACTTGTGTATTGTAAAGTAAAGAGATTAAGTATATAACATAAAAAGAGGGATGGATGTTGGAGGGATGTTGCTTCTCATTATGCTGATTTTCAAAACCTTGTGTGGGAATAGTGCGTTGCTTATATACTCACCTTTGCTACGTTGCGGGCTTCTTCTTCACTTCTGTTATGCCTCCTGCAGGTGTAATGTTCTGAAACGACAGGAAGCCCAAAGTAGAAATGCTAACTGCACAAAATTAAGGTAAGAAATGGATGAATCTATCACAGATTACAATGGACCAACTTCAAAGAATCGCCTTAACAAATCACAAGAAGCACAAGCTTTGAAGGCTAGCTAACAGTCAGTTTCGCAATCATGTTGCTAAACGACGGATGTTTCTGGAATTAGAATTTAAACATCCATCCATCCATTCGCATCCGCTTATCCTTCTCAGGGTGGCGGGGGGCGCTGGAGCCTATCCCAGCTGTCTTAGGGCGAGAGGCGGGGTACACCCTGGACAGGTCGCCAGTCTGTCGCAGGGCCAACACAGATAGACAGACAACCATTCACACTCACAGTCAATCTCGCTTTCACACCTAATCAAGTCAAATCAAGTGTGTGAAAAATAATTTAAAGTACTGCATTCACAGGAATTACTAGGGTAAATTGTACCGTGGTGCTGCTAATTAAATTCACTTCATTAATGTATCATCAGCAAGTGTGAGCATCCCTATAAAATCTGAAATTTGTGTTAGTTTGCTGCTAGATCAGACCAAAATGGAGATGTTCAGCCATAATGCACAGTCCCATGTTTAGTGAAAACACATTATATCACCACAAACACCTCATACAAACTGTAAAGCACGGCGGTGGAGGGGTTATGATTTTGACTTGTTTGCCGCTACAGGACCTGGGCACGTTGCAATCATTGAGTCCAACATGAACTGCTCTGTACACCAAAGTATACTAGAGTCAAATGTGAGGACATCTATCCAACAGCTTGGTCTAAACAGCAGCAAATCTACAGTAGAATGGCTGAAAAGAAAGAAAATAATCAAGTTGTTGCAATGACTTCAGTGTGTTAAAGTCCAGACCTCAACTTGATTAAAATGCTGTGACAATACCACGAGGGAGCTTTGAATAAACAAATGAACAGAAGCAAGAAGCCAAATGATGTGAGAGACTGATACAGTCATCCAGAAGATATAAGCTATCAAATAATGGGGTGTACTTAGTTTTGCACACACTGCTACTGTAATCTTGGCTTAGTTTTTCCTAAAGAAATGTAATCAAAATTTAATATGGCATGTGTTATTGTTCATGTGAGTTCATTTTTACTTATTTTACATCCTGATATACACAAAGTGATTTCTTTTATAATGCCCTGATGCAAATCTATCTGAATCTGGTCACTGGAGCATATTCAGTACAACATGCTCCTAAAGACTTATTTTTTCTTGTCAGTCTCACTGACAGTTATTTTTTGCTACTACCTACTCATGGACAGTTTCCTACAGACTAGAGGGACAAGAGGAATAGTATAACCACCACAGAGTTCTGTTTCTTCTCTTTCAAATAAGAACCAGAAATAATTAACATCTGCACCAAAAGACTCGAAAGCTGTTGTTGGTATCGTTTGACTATTTCCACCTAAAAAGTTGAAAAATATATCGAGACCTCAGCTGATGGATGCCTCCACAACTCTTACATTGGTATCCACGCAGATGCAAGTTGAGATGATTGGTTAGATTTTAAGAAGCAATGCATTTTATTGCTTCGCATTGTTATATGTTGTATTTTTATTCTTTGTATTGTGAAGCACTAAGTGATTTTAATCTGTGAAAAGCGCTATATAAATAAATTTTACTTACTTACTTACTAATAATCACTGTACACCCTGCCGCTTCACTAGAGTTTATTCCCAAAATGGTGGTCATTAAGCTCAACTACCCTCCTAGATCTTACTTTAAATCCTCTTGCAGCCAACTTTGGTTTTAAAAATGCAACTGGAAGACTTTTTAATATGTCAGATGGGGTTGTTTTAAAGGCGCTAATGTTAACGTGCTAACTGTGGCTGAGGCTGCATGCCCAAGGCAAAACAATATCATCTTCTCTATATTTCCATGTCGCTCTTTGTATTATGTAGTTCAAAACAAGTTAGTCGTACTACACAGCATGATTAGAAGCCTAACAATGTTTCCTAAGCAACACATAAATGGTACTTCTACAGCATACCTGAAAACCACAATAATATTTTGCGTGTTTTAAAGCATAAGGACAATAATCTGCATCTTCCACTAAGAGAAGATTTGGCGTTTTAATTTTTTTTTAAATTCCACAGTTGTTTGAACAAACGCTCGTTTGACCACAGTGGCTTTTATGGAAATTAGTTGACTGCTATCTGGGAGCGGCAACAGTGGGGTTGAGGACTGGGTGCCTGGGAGAGACTGAGGATACATGGGGGGGTAGGCCTGCGGTGTCCACAGCTGGATAGCATGGCAGAGGTTTTAAATGTCAACATTGAAAGGAGGATGTGGTTGCCATTTGGCCTGACAAGCCGCATGCCAAGGGACTGGCAGCAGGATGCAGAGAGAGGGTGCTCCAGGTCCCGGCCACAGAGCTCTCACCTTCTGCCATTTATCATGTGGTTACTTGCCTAGCGCATCTGGCACCTTAGCACTGACAGCAGCAGGAAAAGCCCTTGCTGCAGGCTAACCAGTGGCCCGTGGTAATCTTTTTAACATTACAGCAAAATTAGGGCTGCAGTATTTGTTTGACTGCATTGGGGTTTTTTTGGTCTTACAGTCTCTAGTTGTTCAAAAAAGGAAGATAAAAGTTTCAGGTATGGGACTGGAAGTAACCTTAAAAGAAACCAAGAAAATATCTTAAAGATATTAGAATCATATGTGTTTATAGTTTCATGAATATAGTTTAATCTTAAAACATTAATGTGGCATGTTTTTAGCAAACACCACAATTTATGATAGCTGTGCAGTCGAATAATTATTGCTCAGTGGGCGCAAAACACGAAAACCGCATTGCTCTCAGTAAATTAAATGCAATCAACTGTCATATCATCTTTTATTGACTTTAATTGAGTGTAATTGTGAATCCTGCTGTAACTGCTAGTTGCTTTCTGCATGGCAAGGTCAACTAAATTGCTTGATGAGCTGTTATGGTCTTTTATATGATGACCTTGACTTGGGAGGATGTATGAATATCTTCCATCTGTGGTGATAAACCATGAAATGAAACTAGTCCAGTCTGGTGCAGAGTGGCTTAACAACATCTACCAGTTCTGCTCAATGCTCAAAAAGAGTATGTTGTATTGACCTTGCAGTCTTCAGACATAATAATAAATGTTTAAATTATGAGTATGTTTGGAGGTATCTGAAATTCTGCATTTAAAGCAATGTGCAATATTCATATTAATTCAAAGCCTTGTTTGAAGCAATGTTTAGAGAGGTATATAGGTTTTAAGTTAAGATGATAAATATTCTCCTTAATCCTTACATCATTAATTTTGTTGTTTTTGTAGTTTTTCTTTTTTTTTATGGAAATTCTAAATAATTCAGAGGCATGGTTTGGGACAAAGACAATGCACAGAATGTAAATTCAGGCTATTTGGGAAACCTGCATGCATTTTTTTTCTTACTTGATCTCTGCCTGCTATTTAATTTTCATTAATAAATATTAATCTGATAGCATTCAATATCTGAGCCTAATTAGGCCCTTTAGCCACAAAGTGAAGGCCCTTCTTTAATGTGTTTGGACTAATATATGTTATCTTTCATCCAAATATGTGATGCAATCATTGCACAGCAGACACGTGAAGGTAAAAGGCAGCGGCAAAGATCAGATGCATAGAGTCTTCTGTGAACTCGAGAAAAGTCCTGCTGTGATGGGATTTTTGCTTTACATATCACAGTTGGCTTGTTGGCAGCCATGTTCGTCTGTATATGGCTGCCAAGATGCCTGTTTGCATTTACGTGCGGGCTCGTCCTGTCAGGTGTTGGAAGAAAAGACACAGCAGGTAGTGGTAGATACCTATACAACAACAGGATTTTCATTTATAAAGCTTTTGTCGTATGGGCAACAATGGAAGAATTAAACTGGGCCACATATAGACGAAAACCTTTTCTCCTTCCATGTCTGTGTGATCACACACGATACGAAACGCCCCCAGTAATATTTGGTTAAATGTCCCTTAGCAAGTTGTACCTGCTTTTGGTAGTCATCAACAAGTTTCTGGAACATTTCTGGCTGAATATGTGACCATTGTTGTTGACAGAATTGGTCAAATTCATTTAACTGGTTGGTTTCCTGGCACGCACTGGCTTTTAAGCATAGTCCACAAAAAGTGTTGAGCTTTGGGCTTTGGGAAGGTCATTCCAGAAGCTTAAAGTTAGCCTGCTTTACAAATACAATTTTGATATGTTTTGGGATCATTGTCCTGTTTGAATACCCAATTGTGGCCAAGTTTCAACCATCTAACTGTTGATTTGAGGTGAAACTATGAATTTGTAGGTAGTCCTCTTTCATTATTTCATCCTCTTTGTTCGGTGTACCACCACCGTGCTTGACACCTGGTACAGTGTTCTTAGGTTTGAGAACCTTACCTTTATTGCAAAACATACCTCTTATCTTATTGTGGCCAAATAGCTTAATCTTTCTCCCATCTAACCACAAATATTTTCTTCAGAAGGCTTTTGGCTTGTTCATGTGGGCAGGTGAAAAATTCAGTCAAGCTTGAAGGTGCTGATTTTGGCGCAGGGGCTTCTTTTTTGGTCGGCACTCTCTCAGTTCATGGTCATGCTGAAAACTTGCTTAACTGTAGACTTGGAAATTGTGAAATGGAAATTGTTCCGACAATTTCCATTTCATTGAGCCTTGGTAGTTCCTGTTGTTCCTGAAAATCCTAATCAATTTCCTCTTATTTGAGGGTAACAGTTGGCTTCTTCTTCCAACCTTGGCAAAGTAGTGGCATATCAGAATAACATCTGTGTCCAATTCTCTGAACCGATCTTGAAACTTGCAGTTGTTTAGAAATGCCCGTTTAAGCTTCTGAAATCATCTTTCCCATGTGCTCAAAATCCTGTTTCTGCGACAGGAAACCAACCAATTTAAATGAACTCTGACAATTATGCCGCGAAGAGTGGTCAAATATATAGCCAGCGTTATTACAGAAGCTTGCTGATGTCCAAAGGCAACTGGTTGAGATTTAACTTGCTAAGGGACATTTAACCAAATGTTAGTGCAGCTGCATGTATACTTTAGACAATGTGTGGATTAGAGAAAATCCAAAACAAATTGAAACTTGTGCACCCAATTCTCATTTTGCTAAATTAAAGATGTGTGCTGTGCAATCATTCCACCCTGGGAAAAAACAGCTCAAAGAAATCATTAAAAGCCCAAAATTACCATGAAATTCATGCCCATGATGAGCGTATGTAAACCTCTGACCACAACTATATAATATATATTCTTCTTTCTAGTTTTTATGTTAACAACTACAAATATATTCTAAGAATGCCCCTGTGCAATCAGCCATCCATTTACAAAACAAGAGGATTGATTGTTTGATTAAGAAAAGCCACTGTGGTGGTGTACAAACATGAAATCAGCGTCCAAAAACCTAAAGACCTAACTGTACAAAGGCACAAAGACTGGACCTGTAAAGTGAGGTAATAATAGAGGTAACAATGTTATCTTACTTCTCTTGGGTGAAACTACTTTAAGTAGTAGTAGATCTACTTTAAACTTTCTATACATTTTCATTTCTGTTTCGTGCTGGCAGCAGCACACCAGCAAGAGCAGTACATTTTCTTTTGTTGTTGTTTTTTCCAAGCTCTCCTTTGGGACTTGTTCTAGTCTATGGGCTGTATGTTTCATACTGATGGTTACAATTTACACACATCCCCACATGAAAATAACTGAGTTACATGCTCACAACTGAAAAATGTATAGTATGTCAAACAGTAATGTGCAGTTAATAATACTTACTATATACTAGTTTGATTTTCATAACAGATACCTAGAGATTAATCTAAAACTGTTCATTTCCATGCATTTTACCTGACATGTGGGCAACAAATTAAAAAAAAGAAAAAAAAAGGTAAATCTCAAATAGTAGAGAAAAAAATACATGCCAGTGTGATTTTTCACACCTTAAACAATATGAAGGACAAATAAAAGGAATTACATTTGAATGCAGAAATAACAAAAGGCAGAGGTATCTCTGCAAGTCAGGTCCGCAAAAAGACATGCAATCACATGTCTGACACTATTCATTACTTTATTCCCTTTGAAGAAAGAGAAAAAAGACGTCATCATAGCCTCGCTAAAAAAGACATAGAGTGTAATTATGTTTGTGGGTGAAAATTGGCTAGATTGATTATATGCATTTATAATAATGAGCCGTCAATTGTATTATTGCGTTACAGAACCATCAAAATCTTGGCATAAATCATAATTAATTTTGCCTTCAGAATTTCTGATCAGCCGTACTTCGCATTGTTGCACTGGTTTTGGTGTGAAGCTGTGGGAGACGTAAGCTGAAAACAGGCGGCTGATACCGTACTACAGCTGTGGCAGCGCTCTCATTAGGGATTCACAGAGGTTTCTTTTGCCTAGTGGTGCTGCTTGGTTTGGCTCGAGGGCAGACTACTCGTATAAAGCTGGCGGAGCTGCGAGACAGACAGACAGTGAGACACACAGGGACGCTGCGGTGCTGGGCAGGCAGTGTCAGCTCTCTCCGTGCAGAGGATTGTTTTGCAGCGCCAGGCCCATGACTCTTCCCCCAGCTGATTGGTGTGGCTTCATTAGCATGGGCTGTGGCTCCTCCGATTAGCAGTAATTAAAGAGAGAAATCAGAGCGCTTGCCTCCAGTCCAGACACAGCCAGTGCCTGTCAAGTGTGATCGCTGTGGAACAGCTCTAGCCTTCCTGGCTGTCTGCCACTCCACAATCCCCCCCTCAGTCCCTATACTAAGAGCGAGTCCAGAGGAGAGGTATGGGCTGTTGGTGTCTGTGCCAAGTTACCCCCCAAAGTAACCCCCGGGGTTACACAGACACACACGCCTCTCCCTGCGGGCACACGCTGGCCGACTGTTGTCATGGTGATAACAGGGGAAAATGTTTAATGAAGACACTGATGAGAATTTATGAGGCTGTGGCTTTGTGCATTTACAGGGATATGACCCTTAGCCCATCACGCGCTGCCTCCTGTGGTTCTACATCTATATCTTCACTTATACAAGTTGTAGCTGATCATCAGGGCGTATGCTCAGGCAGGCGGCCTCAATATGCTGCGGGTCGACCAGCACCAGCTTAGGCGGCGACACGAGGCTTTGGTTGTCCAATAAACATAATCAAACGTGATCAGAAATGTGCGTTGTTTTCATTTGATTTAAACTAGAGGAATAATTGTCTACTAACGTCTTGAGAGGCATTCTCAAAGGGCCAATTTAAAATCTAATTGTATTAGGGAGGCTGCTTACTATAAACAATATTTAATTTGGTGCTTTCAGACAGGCAAAACGGCAGAAATGTGACCATAAAAAAGCGTTGATTGCCACAACGTGCGCAGGCAGGGTGGGTGGCCGATCTCGTTCTCACCACCTGCCAATACACCCTACACTTCAACTGACCAATAGTGTCAAGGCTGGTTATTCACTTTGGGACGCTTGTTCTGGTTTATTTCTTGCTTTGTTTGCTCTGTCTGTGCTCTATCAGGCATGGATGCCATTAAACAAACAGGCCCAGGGTTTCATTGAGTGTGCTGGCATTTGCTTGGGACGCCATATTCAACAGCGGCCCAGTAGCGTTTGAGAACATGCCAGATTTGATTCGTTTGAAGTGCACTGATGGCTACCGTGTGAACACTTGTTTAACTATGGATATAGTGTGGTCATTTACACAGTCAAATACTGTTCTGTATAAATGTATATATAAATGTAGTTTCTGATAGTCTAAGGTACCACTTTGTTCATGTCAGCCTCAAGTAAAAGTCGATTTATAGAGAAATCAGGAATAATATGAATTAAAATTGATATTATGTCAAATTATGCCATCATATTTCTGATGATTCTTGCCAACACTTTGTTGTTGACTGCAAAAATAGTTGTAGCTTATGTTGATTTCACCCTATCCCTATTATCTTCTTGTGTCACACCAACTCTCTGTATGTCCTTTTTCACTGCATCCAGAGTCTTCTCTGTGGTCTTCCTCTTTTCCTTCTGCCTGAGAGCTCCATCTACAACATTGTTTGTTCACTGCTTCCACTATCCCTCCTCTGCACATATCCAAATCATCTCAACCTTCTCTTTTCCAACTTTGTCTCCAAACTGCTCAAACTGAGTGGTCCTTCTGATTAAAATCTTCAGCTCTGCCATGTCCAGACATCATATCTGATGACTGTTAAAATTTGCCTGATGCTGTGAAATACCATGAAATCGTCCGAAACCTAAGCAACTTGAGTTGAACCAGGAGTTTATGTGGAAAAAAAGTCATTCTGAGCAACATTTGACCTAAAAAAGAAATGTAATGTGCTGCAAAACATATCTACCTAAGGTCTAAAATATATATTAGCATGCTTAGGCCTATTAGGAAACAGAAGCTATGAAGCTTGGCCTTTAATAAATATATTGAGGTACATACATACATTCATCAGAGAGTAGTGGTACTTTCTCTCCCTTCTTTGTTTCTTTAAAACCAGGCACTCTGTACGCCTTCAAAGATTTGGAGCTGAGCATATTGTTACTTTGTATCTTGGACACTATTAGGAAACAGTAACTTTAAAGCTACAAAGGCAATTTGAGTCCTACGGGTGTTTGTGCAAATGAATCAAAGTGAAAGTAGCTCTCTTTGATAAGAATTTTTTTTAAGTATTGAGCACCCCAATAACTTTAAAAAGAGTACAAGAAATAGGTTGGTTTTGGAACAGGCATATCAGTCATTTTCACACGCTGTTAAATTCTTTATTTTCCTTCACAACGTTCCTTCTTTTTTGGATTTTAAATCTATACCACTTGGCACTAACCGGTATACATCCATGCTAACTACCTTCAGCGGACTTAAGAGGACAAGGCACCAAGTAACAGTCAAGGCTGTTAATTTTTTTTATCTTGACCTCTAAAGAATTCAAAGCATCACTTACTTCAAGGTTAGATAATTTAAAAACCTACATTTTTGTTCAGTGTTCATCTAGGATTTTGAATCTTTTTTTTTTTTTTAGTCAAGGTCTCCTCAAGCCTGAAAATAACCAAATGTCCGACACCTCTGGCCCAAACATCATCTTTAAAACAACTATCCCACACAGGACTTGAACCCCAGTGTCCTCTGTGAAAATCCAGCATTTCCCTCATGTTTCAAATGTAAACTTTCATTTCAAAACTGCATCATACTGCAAAAGTCACGATAATGCTACCTTACCGGGAGGAAGAAAACATTTCAGCTGAAAAATAAGTTTAGTTGTGCAGGTTTTGGCTCAAGGGCGATCTACTGAAAGGTACAATTCAACTTATTTTAGATTGTGGGTGACTTTTAACTCTTTGGTCTATGAAACTGAGCATCACTGTGCAATGGTCCAGCAGCTATAGAGCAGCAAAATGTTTCAGGGACTTAAGATAGTAGGTGGACTCAGGTGTGGAGGAAACCTATCCTGTTGAACCTATGAAGTCGCTCAGTGCTCTCCTCTGAACACTTCCCTTTGTCCTTTTACTGTCAGTCTCAGTATCAGAGGCTCCCAGCCCACTAAGTCTCTTGTGACAGGGGTTTCAATTATGAATGCTACCTTTGACTACCTCTGTTATTCCGCTGCAGCCCACATATCCCTGCCTGCCACCACTCATGTGTGACTTGATGTATTGTCTCACTGTTTTCGCCCCTTTCAAAATTAATTGCAGTTTTATCTCCCTCCA
>VURO01048704.1:6518-18344 GCA_015108175.1 Pelvicachromis taeniatus
AGAAAAATATGGTGCGCGATGCAGTGCTCTTTCCTGCTGAATGAGGAGCATTAACGGTGATCAGTGGGTTTTGAACCGCTGCATGTGTTTTCTTATTACTTGGGTAATTTTACTGTTTACATTAACACGTCGCAGTTAAACGTGTCAGTGGTTTTAATCACTAAGTAAAACACGTTGGCACAAAAAAGGTAATAATGGCTTCTTTATTGCCATTTTTCAAAAATGTAAAATATACTAGAATTTTTAGTAAGTTTCCTACGCTTTTGTATTCATTTTTCTTTAAAATTTTCATTTCTTTAAGTTAGTGATGTATGTGTGTAATTACCATATTCAGCTAGATTAGCAAAGCACTCCTGGTATTGACGAATTACACACAGACCTGTTCAGTTTAAATGACGGCGCCTTTGTCTCCTGAATGAAACAGAAATGCATAAAAATTACAAGTAAATGCAGAAATAAACAAGTTTGTGGAAATGGCATGAGACATAGAAAAAGGGAAATCAGATTAATGTACAATTAAAAATGGAAATTGCTAAAATAGGACAATTAAGTTTGTCACATCGTATAAAACTGCGAATGCTAAAATGTTTGTTAATTTTATGGAATGTAATTAGATTTATTTTATTATTTTGGCACTTCCTGTGAGTGACTGTTTTCCTAAACGTACATTTGGAGAAAACGGCAGCATTTTTCTGACGAGCATGATGTGTTCACCTGCCAGGCCATACGTGGAGCTGGCGAAATTCCTGCTGAAGTGCGGAGACGAGGTCAGGGCGTGGGTCGGACGCCGTTTGCGTGGGCAGTGCGAGCAATACTGGGGGTCGCTGTGCCGCAACTTTGTCGGAAACTGCTCCCTCTGCCAATCCGATACCCTCCAAGACAGCACTTCCCCATCTACCAGTGCCCCATGGCCCGTCACTGCCGGGGGACCCCTGCAGCAGCCAACTGGAGGGGCTAAACCAGAGGACGGGAGCAGGCTCAGTCAGATAGATGACACAACTGAACCAGATTCAGTTGTGTCTGAGACAGCCACTGTCACTCCTCCATAGACAGGTACACAAAATACTATAATACTAGCAGTAGCAGCTAAAGTATTCAGTGCTGGTGAAAGTAATGCATCATAACTTAATCAATCTGCTGGGCATTTGTGCTCCATTAAGGATGGAAGAACAATATCTACCTCACTTCAACATCACAGTAAAGCAAAATCACAGCTCAGCACCAGGCACGGACAGACACACATACACACGTACACGTAAACGCACACGTAAACACAACAGGGATCAGTAGGTCAAGTGTCGCTCATGGCTCCAAGTCAGTATCCTGTTTACAAGCGTAGTTCCAAAAGAGTTGGGACGCTGTGTAAAATGTTAATAACATTAGAATGCAATTATTTGCAAATCTCATGAACTATTTCATTCAGTATATAACATGGAAAACATACCAGGGGTTTACACTGAAACACTTTACTGTGTCATGAAAAATATTTTCTCAATGTGAACTTTTACACAGCATCACAACATTTTTGGAACCGCGTTATAAATCTGCTTTTGTATTTATGGAGAAAGTCCTATTGTGTACCATGGAGGTAAATTGATCAGCAGTGTGCAGAAAGGAAAGCACTCATTGGTCAAGATGTGTTAGAAATATGTATTTTTAATGTTTGCTTGTTCACATTTCATACAGACCCCTGTGTCGAATATGTTGAACATTTATTTAAATGGATCACAAAAACTCTGTAAACAGTTTTTATTTGAATGTTATTAAACTGCAATGATGAACAAAGACAAATCTGTTTCAATCAATCCTATCCTGTTGAACGGGTAATATAACAGCGCTGCAGCTCACACTGTGATATTTTGAGTTTTTAAGACATCTGCTGGTGCTTGAGATTTGTAAATGAACTCACACCTTATGCGAATGTTGAACAAAATCTGACACCTTTCAGGGCGAGCAATCATTCATTGATTACTGGTTCAGTAGTCTGAAAGGCACGAGGTAAACTCATCAAAAATAATACAAATGCACTACAGACACAGCTCTCTGAGCACATTTATGCTCTATAACAAAAAGAAGGCCGGTGCATTTTGCAACCATGACCCTGGCTAGTTCTGAATTAAAGGTGCAATATGTAGACTACTGGGCTCTAGGAGGGTAACCTGCATAATGAATAATTTGCACAAGCTGAAACATTTGGCGTTGCGCAGATCACCTCTTTGCATGGATTTGTGTTTATTCGCAGCGGTTACAAGGAAGCATACGTGCAGCAATAGAGGCTTGTTTTAAGCCTCCAGTGGTCCCTTGCTTTAGTCACTGACTCCCAACCTTTTAACATGACTAACGTGAGGCCACAATCACAGACTACCTTTTACTTTGGACTGAAGGCAGACAAAGTAGTATTACACGAGCATACATTAAACCTACAGTGTGCTTCAAGATGTCAACATTTCAAAAGTCGCACACAATTTGGCAAATCTGAGCTTTTAAGCTCTGTATTTACTTCACTTAATGTGAACACATGAATTTCCTCAAGTTCAGGCTTTCTGAAAAAGACCCGTCATCCAGAATGATGGAAATGTCACATTAAGATTACATAATTAATCACTCAAAAACCAGGGAGTCCTTAATATAACACCAGGGAGGCAGTGTGAGGCATCAAGGAAAAGGCTAAAAAAAAAAAAAAAAACCCCAACAGATCCCTTCATTTGCAGCATGCGTTCAAACTTTTGACAACGCGTAGTACATCTACTCGATGCATGCTTTGGCTTTTTATTTTCTATGAAACTCTGAATGCCAGTTTTACTCACTTTGCTCCTTTCACTGCTGAAGTGGATCTTGAGCTTCAGATATTTTCCAACCCTTCATATTTAGTATTATACATAGAAGGTAACATGTTCCCACTTCACGCCACCTCTGTGTGCTACAGTCCAGTTTCAGTGCTGCTTCTAAGAGTCCATGCGCTTCATGTTTCTACTTCATACCTCCTATAATTCACTGTGCTAACTCCTTCCAAATCAGTCCCACCTCCTTGAGAAAAATCAGATTCAGCAGGTGAAGGACCTACAGGCCCACTAAATGAAGGGGAACAGGCGTTTCTTAAGGATGTAGAGGACGGTGGCAAAGAAGAGGGCTAGTGCAAGGAAGATGAGCAGCTTGTCTGTCAGCTCCCGCCGGTTGTACTTCAGGATCAGCTTCCTGCCCAGGTGAATGGTTCCTGTCATGCTTTTAAACTCCTCGTTGGTTTCCTGCACCGTCCTGGATGAGGTGGCTGAACGAGGAGGAAGAATTAAAGACATTAAAAACCAAATGTTATTTGTCACATACACAGTACAACATGCAGTGAAATGCTTGTGTCCAAGCTGCAGACGTGGCCGCACCATTTCAGGGCTTGGTTTTGGCATTTTGGGGTGGGGGGAGGGAGTCTAGCCAGGACCCTTACTGGATACTGGGTGGGAATCGAACTTGCGACTGCCCTTAAGGGTTTAGGAGAATGGGTTAGGAAATGTGGACAGGACACAAAAACATAAAATTAGAATTTTACCTAGCGTGCCAATGGTGTCCTCACTCTGCTTCACCTGTTCAGACATCATCCTGCTGACAGACATCAGACTCTCTGTGATGTTGCTGCTGGTTTCCACTAAATTTTCCTTGGTTGCCTTCCTGAGACAAAAATACACACAGAGCATAAACATAAACGTACATCTGTGTAAAACAGAAATATCATTGGTGTGATGTATCCTAGTGGTCTGGGCTTAAAACAGGAAGAAAACAGTGTAATGGTAATAACTACAGGAAGTACAGGACAGAAGTTACCGACAGAAACTATGGTATCAGTTTACAAATCCTAAGGAGCCTTGTTCTCAAGGTGTGTATGACGCCCGTCCGCCCAACAGGCTAATGATAATACCCCAGCAGCCGTAAAACGCTGATGGGGTATTATCATTAGCCTGTTTTTTTGTTTTTTGTTTTTTTAAAGAGAAACCAGGTAAATGAATGCAGGTGACATGTAATTTCCTCCCGTTTGACTGCAGGTATTCAAAAAACATAATTAGCCGCTCTGCTATCAGTACATTTATGCATATTTATGGATGCTGCCACCCCTTTCGTGTGACCACCTTTCCTACTAGAAGTATGAGAATCCACATAACGCAAACATACCCGAGTATACCCCAGTATCTCTATACTGTAGAGAGCTCTGTAGTAGAACCTCGACAGAAGCTGTACTTACCTCTGTCTGGTGTTGTGGTTTTCCTCACCACGCAGGAGCTCGTCCTTCTCCATGTTGTCTATGGCAAGTTTACAAGCCAGGTTAGCTTTTCTCCACGCTGTCTGGTTACTGAAATCCACACACAAGAAAAAGCAAACAATTTAGAGACTGAAGGTTTCTGTTTTAGTTTTTATTCCATCTTATGTGCTCACTTGTGTCTGCATTACCAGCTTACATTATCATCACAACAAAACAGGAAACAACAACATGCTCACTCGGACACGAGGTGAGTGATTCAAGGGGAAAATAAAATGACTACACACGCTTATTTTTTTTAGATGTGTTTGTGTGTGTCTGTGTCTGAACACCTCAGCATCTGCTTCCATTGGCTCTCGGTCTCTGTTTGGATGGCCAGTCTGTCTGACTCTTTGTCCTGCTCTTTGGCCATCTGCTCCAGATCCTGGAAGGAAAAAAAACCCAACAAAATGGCATCAATAAATAAAAAATCATCAGATTCAGCACCGTGTGGATGTGTAGCTAAGGCCTGACCTGAATTCTGATCCTCAGCTTGTTGAATTTCTCTTTGACCTCAGCATTGAGCTCCACAAGAGCAGACTGAGGTCCAGGACAGTCCCTGATGTCCTACAGACAACATATGCACACACACATCAAGTTAAATATAATGTATTAATTATACTTTATAATTATATCACATCAAGTAAGACATATACTGTGTGAATTCGTAAATGCACAAATCTTTGTGTGAGCAAAGGAGCTTGTGTTTAGGAGTATGGGACATCTGGCCCATTGTTATTAAGTGTTTTGTCAATGTACACTGTACTGAGAGCTTGGCAGCAAGTCAGACTCATTCCCTGTGACTGCTGGGCTCCACCAGCTCTGCCCCTTTATCATTGATTCTGTTCACAAGTTTTTTTTGGAAGAGTTTCTATGTGCAGCCAAGAGGTGGAGGCAGTCAAATTGAGTGGATCTCATCTCTGCTTTTTGTTGATGTGGTTCTGGTGATTTCATCGAGCAATGACCTCCAGCTTGCAGTGGAGCAGTTTGCAGCAGAGTGAGACCTGGCTGAGAAGTGGTGTGTCCACGCCACATGAGCTGCTGCCCCCAAGTGGTGGAGTTCAAAGCAACTCGGGAGTCTTGAGAGGGGAAGGGGGAGTAGGAGATGTGGCACTGTAATCAACTGCTGTGGTGAAAAGAGATTTAGTGGTTGTTCTACATTCTGGCCCTCACCAATGGACATCAGCTGTCGGTAATGATCTGGCCAAGAGGGCAGCAGAAATCTGAACAAATAGAACAGTTGTATAAAGATATTTTAAGTGGCCAAAAAGAACTGGATTGATTGCAATGTAATGTAGAACCATAAACATACTTGTAAAATTTCCATCCATCCATTTTCTTCCGCTACAAGACGTGTAAAAGTTGTCATTTTTTATTATTTTATATATGAAGTGCATTTTTAAATCCTGTTGACTAGAGCTATTTACCAATATAATCAAAGGCATTAGGACACAGAAATACTGGCAGTCACTTTTTCGTAGGACAGATATTACACCACCTGGGTCAGGATATACAGTAAAAATGTATTTTTGCTAATTTTGTTTCATTAAAAAAAAACTTTTACATATTATTTTATAATTAAAAAATATTTTTATTTCTTTTCTAATTTTAATTTACCTTACTATCCATCCATCCATCTTCCTCCGCTTATCCGGGGCCGGGTCGCGGGGGCAGCAGCCCAAGCAGAGAAGCCCAGACCTCCCTCTCCCCAGCCACCTCCTCCAGCTCGTCCGGGGGAACACCAAGGCGTTCCCAGGCCAGCCGAGAGATATAATCTCTCCAGCGTGTCCTGGGTCTGCCCCGGGGCATCCTCCCGGTGGGACATGCCCGGAACACCTCACTCAGGAGGCATCCTTGTCAGATGCCTCCTGAGGCATCGAAACCTCAACTGGCTCCTTTCGATGTGGAGCAGCAGCTCTACTCTGAGCTCCTCCCGGATGGCCGAACTTCTCACCCTATCTCTAAGAGAGTCCAGCCACGCTTCAGAAGAAGCCCATATCTCCCGCTTGTATCCGCGATCTCGTTCTTTCGGTCACTACCCAAAGCTCATGACCATAGGTGAGGGTAGGGATGTGATCGACCGGTAAATTGAGAGCTTCGCTTTTACACTCAGCTCTCTCTTCACCACAACAGACCGATGCAGCGTCCGCATTACTGCAGCCGCAGCACCGATCCGTCTGTCGATCTCCCACTCCCTTCTCCCGTCACTCGTGAACAAGTCCCCGAGATACTTAAACTCCTCCACTTGGGGCAAGAACTCGTCTCTGACCCGGAGTGGGCACTCCATTCTTCACCCAGTGGACCATGCCCTCGGATTTGGAGGTGCTGATTCTCATTCCCACCGCTTCTCGGCTGCGAACCGTTCCAAGGCGAGTTGGAGGCCGTCGCTTGATGAAGCCAACAGAACCACGTCATCTGCAAATGATGCATTTTCTTTACCTTACTAAATAGTATTATATCACTAACGCAGAACTAAAGAAAGTAAAGAGTGCGTCGTTAAGCGGCTGCGAATGGATGGATGGACATCTGATAATAAATAATTATTGTCTTCTCTCTGTTAATTTGTTAATCGGAGTTAGTACTAAAAAGTATTAAAACTGTCTCGGGAATGAGTTGTTGCGTAATTCAAATAAATAAAAATAAAGAATGTTTTTGTCTTTTGACTGTCGGAAAGCTAACGTTAGCTTCTTTTTAGCTCAACTTGAAGACTTGTTGTGCGCATGTTCAGCCAGCTCTCCAGAGTTATCGACGGTTCAGAAATGATTCATGATGAACGGACAAACAAGGCGTTCGTTCTTCATTGCTTACCTGAATGAGAGCTTTAATTTCCAGATCATATTTTATAATTTCTTGTGCGCAAATTCGGACGTGAACATCCGCAGAAGACGCCATTGTTGTTTTTGTACGGCAAGCTGGAGGTCCAAAAGAGATAAAGACGGAGGATCATTAACAGTGTTAATGATCTGTGGAATAAATAAATATGTGACTTTAACAATTGAACAAAAAATACTTAAATATGATTTTATAAATCTTTTTTAAAAATAAAAATGTGCAGTTACTTATCATTCTGTGGCTCCACTATAATGTTGTCCTAACTTATTGGACAGACGGGATCCACACTGAAATTTAAATGTGTTTTCAAATGTTTAAACATCATATAAAACAGAACCATAAAACAATTTTAAGTTGGTAATATATGAACTACTGTATTTTATTAACTAAAACAAGCTACTAAACGTCATTCAGCCTCAGCTCTTACTAATATAAATACTGACTAACCTTTTTTATTAACATTATCAACATCATGAATAGAGACTGTACTATTACTTATTCTACTAAGTGTTAGTATTAACAGTATGTACTGAAAAGGGGGGGTCGTGTCATTTTTACACCAGCTAATTTTGTGGAAATCCCGTAAAGGAAAAAGGAGGCCCATGTCTGACCCGTGTCCCCAGCAGTAACCCTGTCAAGATAACAGAATAGACACAGACAGAGATTTCTCTTTTTTCTCTGATATATTTTGTGCTTAGTCTAAACAGCAGCAAAACATGTACAATACAAGAGTGGAAGAGGTTTTTTTAATGGGGTCTTTTTCAGTACTGTCATATACAAGAGACAATAAAACCACGAATAGAACCTAATCATAAGCACTTCCTGCTCAGATGCAGTCCTTTTCTAAATGTGTCCAAACCTAATAAACACATCAGTGTGCCACATTGTTGCTTTGGGAAACATTTTCTTTCATTATGAAAAGGTTGGGAGGGGAAGAAATGCCATCCCACACACCATTGCGGTGTATATCTAGGGCACCAAATTCTATTATATCATCTCTTCTGTTTGAGAAAAAAGTAAAGGATGACTGAACTATACTACACCCAGCAAAATTATAAAATTACTGAGTATATGAAAAAAATAGAATCAAACAAATTATATCTGTAGTAGAAGCAGCTGTCTGCTTTCAGTTGTAGTCTCTTAATAAGATTTGTTGGTGGTAAAAAAACATTTTTTAGAGCCATCAGCAAAAGTGTTCCTGTCAGTGGTTCTCTTTGACTGGATAAATGTGTCTCTCCATTTCACAAGCAATACTTGTGGAGGAGATAATAAGGCATCAGTCAAAAATCAACCAGAAACACTGGTGAAGATCTTATATTTTAAGTTTCGCTTCATTTGAATGGTCCTGTTTTATGTATATATAGAGAGATTCAACAAGGTGCTGGAAACATTCCTCAGAGATTTTGGTCCACACTGACATGACAGCGTCACACAGTTGCTGCAGATTTGGGAACACTGTCATGTTCAAGAAACCAGTTTGAGATGATCTGAGTTTTGTGACACGGTGCTTGAAGCAGCCATCGTAAAGGGATAGACATGCTCAGCAATAATACTGAGGTAGGCTGTAGTATTTAAATGATGCTCAGTTTGCACCAAGAAAGTATCCCCTACAACATTACAGCATCGCCACTGTTGATATAAGGCAGGGTGGATCCATGCTTTCATGTTGATTACATCGAATACTGATGCTGCTTCAGAGTCCATGCTGATTGTGCTGTCGGTGTGATCTCCTGTTGCTGTAATATTGGATTTGTTGTGTACTCAGAGATGACCGCCTGCATATCTTGTTGTAACATGTTGTTCCATAATTTTGTTGTACATGTATAATAACAATAAAGGGCTATTCTATTAATCAAATTACTGTTACCTTCCAATCAGCTCAAAACAGTCTGGCTAGTCTCCTTTGACATTTGGCAACAAGACTTTTTCACCTAGTGAACTGGACACTTTCTCTTTTTATCTGTAAACCGTAAATGTGGGAAAATGCCAGAAGATCAGCAGTTTCTGAAATACTCTATCAACCATGCCACATTCAATGTTACTAAAATGATCTTTCTTCCATTCAGTTTAAAGTTCATCAGGTCATCTCGACTACATCGAAATGCCTAAATACATTGCCTTGCTGCCATGGGATTGGCAGATTAGACATTCACATTAACAAACACTTAAACATTTGTACCTAATGCACTGGCGAATCTTTTGAAGATCTTTATGAACTCATTGCTTAAAAGACCTTTTTAAACGACAAAAATTCAAAAAGCATTTATAAAAATCAGGTTGGAAAACTCAAACACGGTCAGTTAAATCAACAAGAGTCGGACTGGGGTGCTAATGGTTTTATTGTTTTGATATTAAAATCAATAAACATAATCAGACTAACATGGTTACAAGCAGAGCTGTGGTACCAACTCCTGGTTGATACAACAGAGAAAAACAATAAAAAAGAAGAAGAAGAAGAACAGAAAATAAAGAGAGAGGCACAATAACACAACAGAGATTCAGGGCAGGTGTCTGCAGAATGTCGAGCAGCCAGAGACAAAAACTGTCAGAAGCTCTGAAAGAGAATCGGGCTGTTACAGTACAAACCAAAAAAAATAATAATAATAAAATAAATGTCTTTTACTTTTCCATGCCTGTGCATAAAGCCACCCACTGTGCCTCCATGAAGAGAAGAAAAAAAAAAAGTTAAACAAAAAGTTAGTCAAAACAAAAGTATAAACCCAGCACAACATTTATTACACAACATAAATATAACAACTGTCAAGATATTGTATTTGAACAGGCATATATGTGAACTACAAATATAGACGTCATTGCTAAAGAGAGGATCAAGTTAGTTTCAGCAGGATACACTTTTTCTGCAGGTTTTGCTTCTTTATGAAATTATAATCACCAAGAGATCTATTATAGAGCACTTAGCAATGAAGTACAGCCCTCCTACTGAGACTGGGGAGAGGAACACACACAGGACTAACTACAGAAAGATCCCATGCTGTTGATCGAGTCAAATACCATACAAGACCAGAAGCATCGTAACAATGGCATGTAGCTGTGGAGCTCAGTATGGCCGATACCTTCCACATCCTCTACATGTTTGGACTTGTATGGATTTCCTATTAAAATCCTCCGTCTGTCTGTCATTATTAAAATTTATAAAGAGAGAATAGTAACCGAAAAGATGCTTTAAGATAAATGTCGTCTTTTTTCCGGTAAATGTCTCTTGCTCCATGCATTTTGGCAAGTCTGGAAGGAGATGTAAATCATTGCAGTGTTTGGATGATGAGTTGGATGTGTGTAGAAATAGAAACAGGGGTTTTTGTTTTTTATTATTATTAGGAGTGGGTGGTTGTTTGCTTGAATCAGTCTGCAGGAAGAGGAAATTAACCCTTCCCCATCATTCATTGCAAAGGGGAAGGTGAGGGGTCTCTGCCCACCAGCCTTTAGTGGCCCCTGGCTAATCTCAGGGGTTCCCTGACAAGACAACTGCGAACCAAAGCCCTTCTGAAAAAAATTAAAATAAAAAAAAGCACCTAGAAGGGGCAAAACATCTCTGGCGCAGTGGTAAAGTTTTACTTCCTTAAAACTGAATTTTCCAATTTCCCCACCAAAAGTTAGAGACCACAAGCAAGCCAACTCCTGACCTCAGCTCCGAGGCGGTGGAGCACCTGAACCTCGGTCCAGAGTCATGACCAAAGAGTCACGTGGACGCAAGGTTCAGTCCGGTGACCCAGCGAGCTTTTCTCAGGACTTATTAAACATCCGCTTCATGGGCCTCACAGACAGCGATAATTCAAACTCACAATGAAACTGCAGTCTGACTCGGACCTGTTTACTTGGTATAATCAGATAAACAGACAGATATTTTCTGTCTTCAGTCTTGCATCTGCTTAAAGTTTCATTTTAAGTCTCATCTCTCACCACAGCAAACATCTGGAGTCTCTATTGGTTGCCTGGCCAAGGGAGAGTCCCTATATCTCTATATCACCTAAAACAAACACAAACATGCATTTGTGACTATAAAGTGCTGGCAGAACCGCCATACTTTGTCTCCTGTTTCCAGTATTTGTGCTAATTGGCTGCTGGCTGCAGTGACATCAAACTTCTCAGCCAAGTTCTAGTAAGAAAACAAATCATCTGCAATTTAAAAATGGGTACAATGCTCCTTTAAATAAGGGAGCCATTATTAGACTATTATGCAAGAGGATGTCTGGGTACATGTTAGCACAGAATAGCACATGAAGCTCAGAGTCACGCCAATCAGAACTCTGTTTGTGCAAAAAGAGTAAATATTACTAAGTAATAACTAATATAGGTAAAAAAATATTGGTAAAAACTAAAATTCTTTAGTTTTAGTTTGTAATCATGTTAACGTGTCCATTTTCCAATTTGTGATAAGCGAGCTAATTGTAAACATATTTATTTTACTTCTAGAGAGCATTAGTGACCATTTACATCTCTGGATGCTATTACAGGAATGTACATAAACGCTATTTACAGAATAGGTTGAGGAAAAAGTTGAGATATAATGTGAATAACTTGATTGACAGAAGTGAATTAGAGCAACTGAAAGAAAATATTTTGGGGCCATGACTCTTTCCACTTTTTTTTTTTTTACTGACTTTTTTTAATCTCAAATTTCAGACTTTTTTTTTTTTTTTTTAAAAAAAAAATAAAAATTTTTTTTTTCCTTTTTTTCTTATTTTTTTTTTTTT
>VURO01048704.1:32757-53955 GCA_015108175.1 Pelvicachromis taeniatus
TGTTGTTGTTTAACATGGCCTAAATAAAAAAAAAAAAAAACTGCAACATGTGAATAAATAATCCAGTACCTGGTGAGGTCTTCCCAGTAGGAGTCCCACTGTTCGAACGCCGAGCTGCTGCAGACTGTCTCACATTCACCAAGACCCATTAGCTGGTCCACGCAACCCTCAACCTCCTTTCCTCCATCCCCGACCCCCACAATGCTGTCCCCACAGGGGCTCTGCCGGTGGCTCATGTCTCTGTCCTGAAGAGAGAAGCAAATTAAAGAATTACCTCCATGAAGCTGTTACAGACTTGGAATCTGTAAAGTTAGAGTACGTACCCTTGTCCCAGACACAAAGGATCATGGTAAATGGACAGGTTCTACTCTAATCAAAGTGCTTTATAGAACATGCCTTATTCATACGAACATCCCTTTTTCTGACTAAATGCTTTTCCAACAGTCATACATTTACACTCTGATGAAAGCATTGGAGAATAACTTGAGGTTCAGTATCTTGCCTAAGGATACTTTGGCATGCAGACTGGAGCAGCCAGAGATCGAACCACCAACCACATTCCTCCTAAACTTCATCCATGCAGTGTCATCATTTTACTATCAGACTGAATGTGAAACATTCCCTCAGTCTCCTCTTCTATTACCGAGTCAAGAGCACTGACTAGTGAAGATTTCACATTGAAGTCACACTGACCTGTTGGATATGAAGTGCCACCACTTCATATCTGATGATTAAACCTTGTGTGACATTTTGTAACAATTAAATGCAATGCTGAGTTAAAAAACAAAAAAGACGACCTTCAAACTCCTCCAAAGTGTTTAAAGAGACAGAGAGCTGATCAAGACAGCTGGTAAAGTAGGTGATGTTGTATTAAATTCTGCTTAGTTTAGTTTTCATTATTAAATACTTTAGTTAACTTTTATAAAGACATTTATGATAACAAGCCACCACATAATGCCAGCAACCAGGTGTTTGACTGGCTGGAAATTGACTGCACAGCGGTCCCAAACCGCAAAAGCCATAAAGAACCTGCATGATAGGACCAAGATGAGGGAGTCCTGTAACAGATGGTACGACCCCACAAAGCTCTGATGTCAACATTGTGAAATCACTCTGGGATTGCATAAAAGGGCAGAAGATGCCGATGCAGCCTCAGACAGGATTTCCAATATGCTTGTTAAAGAAAAGAAGAAAAAAAATAAATAACCCCACTGTGCTGAATAGCTTGGAAAACTCTGCACCCTGACTAACTAGTGCTGCTTTAATAATAAATGGGTGTCACACCAAATGATAAATAAACTAACTGAAGGAGATGGCAGGTCATTCTGCACAGCATCATCTCATTAATGTGTTACTATGGTGCAAGAAATTGAGAGCGAGGCAGTCAATCACTATTGTTTAGTCTACAGAGGACAGTAAATTAAGGCAGACACCTGCAGCTGACAACATGAGCGGTGCTTCATATCACCTGCCTGTGAGCCTGGCAAATGTCAGACAGTTTCTAAACAATTAGACACGAGTCTCTGTTTTGATAAACGCCAGGTTGGAAGTTAAGCTGAGTCCATGACAACATTCATTTAACATTTCTAGAAACCTCAGGATTTCGCACCATTACTGAAATAATCCCTGTAAATGGTGAGGAAATACATCCGACCTCAATAGTTTCAGTTGTGAACCTTGGTGAAGAAGGCCTTTTGCCATTGCAGCAGATGTTTTGACAGCTATTATCGATCACATGAATGATAGCTTCATTCTCCTGAAGCATACCAGAAAACCAAACTGCCTTCTGTTTAGTCCCAACTGATATGCTGCCTGTTTTTCTGTTTGCAATTAATAACTAGCCGTAACTAACCAACTGCTAGGCTGATAGTTTGTGTGTGACTCATCATAGGAAATGACTTTGGCTTGTTTGTATGTGTTATGTTAAAAGCCTAGGGACACATTAGTTCACGACAGTAACGCTGCTGTGCCACTGCGCTTTTGTCAAAGACAACTCGGGACTGAAAAATAAATGTATCAATTTATACCCACCAACTTCAGATAAGTCCCTACATGACAGTCCCTGATTCAGTTTGGGTTGATTGTTCCAGTGATTTCTATTTAGACATCGCACACGGATTTAAGAAACTGTCAAACAAGTTGCACAATTTGAAATGTTTACAGCAGAAGACCAGTGAAGCAAAGATGCTGAATTGAGAGATTAAACTGATGAAATAATCTTAGAAACCAAAGTTTTCTTTAAGTCAATGTTACGTTAGAAAAAGAAGAATTGGAACATTTATAATATGGTCTCCTTTAATCAGAACAAAGACACTGCATTTCCTGCAGCTTTCCTGTGCTGTGACCCCCTAAACAGTGTGCTGTGTAATGTGTAACCTTATATTGGTCTTTGATATTTGTGGGGGTGCTTGGGCCGAGCTGACCCCTGAGCAGCTGTGTCTTATCAAGCCCTGCTGGCAGAAACTGGGTCTCCGCTAGTGAGTCTATAAATGTGGTTTAGCATAATCAAAACCTCCTTAGTTTACATATCAAATACACCTACGTGAGTATGTATATGTTAAAACAATCTTGGTGACTTTCAGTGTTTTTTCTGATATAAATTTGACCAAAAACATGAAAGGCTTTTAAAGCAACAGTAGCACTTAACAAGAATCAATGTAACTGTATATACACACATTCACTGCCATAAAATAACTTATTTTTTGAGAAAGCTGTTGTGAATGTGATGGGGGAGGATATTGAGTTGCTGCTGTTGACCTTTAAACTTGGATCTTTCATTTGAATGCAACTCAGTGTCAGCTCAGTGTGAGCAGCTGTGACTGATGTGAAAAGAAGCCGGATTCAAAGCATGGTTACCGAGGTCTTACGTCTGTATGCGTGTGTGTTTACTCACCAGTTCGTACATGAAATCTGGGTCAGAGCTGGTGGCAAGCAGCTCAGTGCTGGTCAGAGCCTGGTCAGCAAACGAGTAGTTCTGAAAGGCATCCCCAAAGGGAGGCTCCATCCCACTGACGCTGGGCTGCAACAAACACGGGGAAAAAAACAAAACACTTGATTAAACAACAATGCACATCACCACAACCAAAATCTGATGAACTCAGTTCAACCTTTGCCTTCCATTTAACTGTTGCTCAGTTTTGTGTATTGTTCTGTAATGTTGCGTCACATCTGCCATATTATCAGATGTGTTTTTTAAATCATAATGATCTGACAGACACTTCAGAAGTCATATTAATAACTACGTGTCCTCATCAGTGCCCCTCATATGTGGGGTCCCTCAGGACCGAGCTAAGATCCTGTCTTCCAGATACAGACGGACAATATGGTGGTGGCTAACAAACCTGACATAGTGGTGGTAGACAAACAGAAGAAGACGGCCATAGTGATAGATGTAGCGGTTCCGAATGACAATCAACATAGAAGAAGGAACATAAGAAGCTTGAGAAATACCAAGGGCTCAGAGAAGAGATCGAGAAAATGTGGAGGGTGAAGGTAACAGTGGTCCCAGTGGTAATCAGAGCACTCGGTGCGGCGACTCCCAAGCTAGGAGAGTGGCTCCAGCAGATCCCAAGTACAACATCGGAGATCTCTGTCCAGAAGAGCGCAGTCCTAGGAACAGCTAAGATACTGCGCAGGACCCTCAAGCTCCCAGGCCTCTGGTAGAGGACCCGAGCTTTAAGGATAGACCACCCACAGGGGCGAGCAGGGATTTTTTTCTTTCTTTTTTTTTAAAATACATAGTAACAGAGATTAATACGGAGGAGGTTTCTCAGTTTTATACTCAGTGTTCTCAAGTTGCCAGATTCTGAGAAATTAGCAATGTCATTACAAAGACTGTATATAAAAGACTACAAGTGAAGCAGGTGCAGAAGTTCCTTAAGCCTCCATTATTTCTAAAGGCCAGCAGGGGGGCTGAACTGGTTAATGAGCAAACACCCTCAGCCCTCTCAGTATATGAACTTTAAAAAACAAGACTACAGCATGATGCTCATGATGCTTTGGAAAATACCGTCCCATTTTGAATCAAAAAGAAGGCTTTAAGCAGGTCTGCCTTAAGTGGGGTTACCTTATAGTATGTCCTAATAGTAATAGTATCTCGTTAAAACACAAGCATACATTGTGAGCGCCAACAAGCTCAGTTCAAGCATTTAAGACGAGTCTTCCCCAACCACCGGGAGACATCCTGAGGCTACGTCCATCTTTTATATACAGTTCATGCTGTTTCTCTACTGCTTAACTAGTCTGACAGACCCTGGATCTTATTATTCTCACATAATATAAATCAATCACAATACAATTATCTGTCATTTCAATCTTTTTATAATCATTAGATGTATTTAGTGTGCATTTATGAGGAAGAAAAGATAAAGCACGGACTGTGCAGCCATGCCTCATGTCAACACCCCCTCTCAAAAAAAAAAAAGAATACATTTTTTTCTGCATTTAGAGCACACACACACACAAAAAAAAAAACACTGCAGCCATTGTGCACAAACACATAACTATGAACTGAGCAAACTTAAGCTGGGCACTGAAGCATAATGGAATACATGAATGGAAGGCTTTTTTTCCCCATTTTTACATCAGCTCCCTCACACAGACAACTTTTTATATCTGATTTTATTCTGATCCCCCTCTACTGCCACACTAGACACTGAAACACGATATAACAGACAGTAAGGATAATTTCACCACCATCGGAACATCAAGTGTTTGCGTGCACACCCATCTGATTAATAATCAGTATAACACACAAACATGGCTACTGAGAGGTGCATCAGAAGGCAACAGCACCTGCTACCCTGTAATGCTCCCAGACACGCTCCATGACTTTGACAGAGAATAATATAATGTAGTTAAAAGGTTATGAGAAAAAATTATGTTACTTTCAGTGTATCAGT
The DNA here is from genome assembly GCA_015108175.1 of Pelvicachromis taeniatus. Classification (NCBI taxonomy): domain Eukaryota; kingdom Metazoa; phylum Chordata; class Actinopteri; order Cichliformes; family Cichlidae; genus Pelvicachromis; species Pelvicachromis taeniatus. The sequence goes on from VURO01048704.1 coordinate 37,659, forward strand.
CAGCTAATATGTCAAAATAATGGATAGCTGTCCAATTTATCCATCATCATTGAAAAAAAAGAGAAAAAAAACAACTTCCATCAGCAATGGAAAATACTATATCTGCAATAAAGTTACCATCTACAGAAATATTATTCCAGAGGATCTATTGTTCTTGTTCTAGCCCTGAAGTTAAATGCACGTCTCAGCCCAACAAACACCAGCATCCCCTGTTCTTCACGCTAACAGCTGAGGGAATTATTTGATAAGATTGCAGCTATAGACATGCTGCAATCACAACATACTTGCACATTTTGCAAGATACCACAAAACCCTATAAAACAAACAGTCCCTGTGGCATCTAATATGAATAATAAAAAGGGAGAAAAGAACAGCAGAAAAAAAAAAAAACACTGTCAGGGCTGACACCATCATTTCCTGGAGCTGACTTTGTTATGTTGCTATTAATTCAGCACCGCAGGGAATTACAAAAATGTTAAAACCTGTTCAGAGTTGGCACTCCCCACTCGTATTTATTAGAAGGACTGAGAAAGTCGTTCACAGTCAGCCCATCTGGCTTCAGCAGCTGTTTGGATGCAGGGTCTACAGACTTCATACAGCACTGGGGTCAGTCACTCTCCTCTTTCAAGCCCCTGAACTGTGTCTCACATCTACGATTCTGTCTGTCCGCGTGTGTTTCCTAAAAAGCTTCTCCTTTCGCATACTTGCTCACAGGAAGTTTTGTCTCCGACTTTTGTGGAAAGTTCAGACCATTTAAAAATTAAAAAAAATAAAGTCATTTTTTGTTTGTGGGTTTAAGGATATTCAACAGCAGTAAACAACAACAGCGACGGCACAATTTCCCCTCCTCCTGTCGTACCTCTTACCTGAGGCATTGCCAGGCACAGCTTAGAGCTCCAGTGGTGGGAACCTCTGGGTCTCCTGTCCAGTCCCAGTGGTGAGGTTGTCCGATCAGCACAATAAATTACTGCTGAGGGAAACAATCGCAGATTGCTGGTGGATGCAGGGGAGGGGGAGAGGGAGACTGTGAATAATTGGGCTCAACCTGGTCTGGTCTGGTCTGTTGTGGTCTGGTGCGGTTCACTGTAAGCTTCAGGTCTGTGGTTAGAAGAACATACATAGAGCACGTATTAGAATCAAAAGAGGTGAAAACAAAGAAGCAGATTTTAACCACAGCTGCTGTGTTTGGTTGTTCTCACATGAAACCACAGGATGGTAAAGTATGTGATGTTAAAGCAAACAATGAATTAAAGTATGCAGAAACGGTTTGGTTCTTTTGCATCAAACAATAGCCAAAATATTCAGCAGACTGAAATAACTTTGTGACATAAATGGTGCATGACATAAATTGATGCAAGCAAGAAAAACGCACATGAAAAACTAAAAATTGTGAGTAAAGATCATTAGTCGCTATGACTCGGGAGCACCCAAAAATGCACAGCATCTCTCTACCAAATTTGCGCCCCCTTCTGATCCCTGTCCTCATCAAACATTCGGTAAGGAGCCTCTTTGTCGAACTCAAATGCTGCCAAGCAATCGCTCAGAGTTAATCTGATCTGTTCTGAGTCAACCGCGCATCAAGCTTAGCTGAAACCTTTTTAATTACCTCCTTCACCAATCATCAAGCTTGGTTCATTCTTTGCTTCTTTGTTATTCACTCACTTTCTTGCATCACCAAACGACGGCAACATTTAGACTGATCTTTGGTCCTTTTGCTGCTTTTGCATAGCAAACACACGAGTGTCTGCGTGGAGACACGACCCCAGCAGCAATCTGTCAACACAATATCACACACGAATCACACTCCTCTCTGAGCAAGATCACAACATCACTTCCTCTTGCAAATGAACTTCTCACCCCTGAGCTATGTATACACACTTTTGCATAGCGACAGGAAGTGGGCAAAAAAAAAAAAAAACAGCCGTGCACGCTTCTGGGACAAATGCATTTGTAAAAGCAACACCTTCACCAACATCAATGCACATGTGAGTAAACAAACCTCTGCACACACATGCATGTACACAGACCACCTCGGTCACCTATAATATATTTGGAAGCTCCTCCTCCCCTGAAATACAAATACTCTTATTACCATATCTTGATGTGCACTTCCTTCCTGGGCAGCTGTGTCTGGTTTCATTTTTAGAAAAAAAAGCAGAGTGATGAAACATATGGCCTGAACAATAACAATAACAACAGCATCAATCCAAACTCGCTGCTATTACAGAGGGGAAACAGAAAGCCCGTGTCCACAACCAGAGGTCCTCTGTGGAAAATGAGCCACTGTTATCCAGTCGAAGCAGCACCGAAGCTTTTCCAGCAGCACAGTTTAATCCAACTCACTACCCAGTGGGTGACACAGGCTGTGATGCAGAGCCAGATATTTATGACCGACCGTGGCAGGCTGCAAGAACCCAGAAGAATTCCTGTCTGTTTGGTCGAACTTCAGAGATAAAAGCGCCTCCATTAGGTGTTGTACTTTAGAACTGAGCTTTGTTTAAGGCCACAGCAGCGTCCGCTTATATCAGCATTCTTGTACAAGCTCAATCATTTCTGTTTTTTCTCCAAGGCCGCTTTTGAGAACATTAAAGATTTGCTTTCTTTCTTTTATAAGGCTTGCTATGAAGACAGAAAAAGTTGCTCAACAGGTCAGATTCTTTTACATCATACATCTTACTTCTACATCTTGGTTGAGTCTGAATCCAGGGTCAGCTTTTACCCATCCAGCCCAGATAATAAAACACAGCGCTCACCATCAGTAATGTAAATGACTTCTGATTATGCTGCTAGGATGCATTCTGGCTGTTCTGCTCACATGCTTTACACTGTTTACAAAATGATTTGTTGTTCTCTATAACAACTCTTGGCAACTAATTTTGGCTTGTTTGGTCATAGAGCTATTTCACTACAAATCTATGGTTTCCTACAAAATGCTTAAAATAGTTGTCTTTGTTTCTGTGTACAATGAACAAACACTCTGTGATTGATATAAATGTCAACCAACAGAAAAATACAGCTGAAAGCAAATACAGCTGATTCGTTGCCATTTATTAAAGCTTGGGAAGTCATAAAATAACCTTTTAACAGGTTGTAATTCAGATGGTCTGACTCTGCACCTGGTCTGGGGGCACAGCTCTGTTTTCAGGCTTCAGAAGGAGACTAGCCCATCATTGTTCAGAGAGAGAACCTTGCTTTTGATTATTATAAAAATGCATCCCATCAGATGGAGAGACTGGCCTGCACCATTTAAACACCTGTGGGTGTTTAAATGGTGCACTGAGTAGCCCAAGCCAGCATATCATTTTAACAATAACACATGTTGAGATGTCACACTCAATTTAAGCAGCATACAGACCCACCTAGGCCATATGACTGAATCAAACATAACAAGGTAAGCCTTGCAGTCATAGACTGATCATAATGCTGGTGTATCTGCTTAATGCCAGCTGTTATTATAATGAATGTGTCTCACCTATGTGTGTATATTTATTTTGTGTGCTTTGCTGTGTATTTATATGTGTATTATTAGAGTATGTAGCCACTGCTGACTGACCTGCTGCTATCTTGGCGATTTTCAGTAGTTACACTTGTGGTTAAATGAAGGATAATTTAAAAAGTAACAACGGCACCTGCTCCTCGCTTCTCATCACCAGCTAATGCTCCAATGATTAAAACGATAGCAAACAATGAGTCCATACTGCTGCACTTTCAATACCAAAAACCATTTACTAAAATTAAAAGCAAAAACATAAACATAAACAGAGTGCAACATGTGTCACTGTGCTGAGACTAAATATATAGATTTGTGGTAAAGTAGCGTTCAAAGGTGACCATTAACTTCAACGCTTCAGACAATTATATGTGGTAAAAAAAAAAAATCATTTTGAAAATTTCAGATTTTTTAAAATCCAGAGGTGTTTGTTTCCTCTCTTCCCTGTTAGTTCAGTGCACCGAGGGTTAAAAAAAGAAAAGAAAAAAAAAAGGGGGGGGGGGGTGTTAGTGTTGAGCTCAAATCATGAGCTGCACTATCATGCAAACAGCTCTCGTTCTCCACAACACTGGACATGGTCCAAGTAGGCCAGTCAGCAGTGTCTTATTTGGAATGAGTTACCTACTGATAGCAGTCAGCCCATGATCCCTACAGTGATAACAAGCATGAGACAGCAGTCTGTTTCTGAGCAGGGACATGTGAGGAAGTCTGCAAATATCAGAAAAGGTCACCAATCCATAAGTCGTATAAGAAAACAAAGTATGAGCGCTCACTGACAGGCAACTGTGCTTAAAGGCTGGAGATTATTTATTTATTTATAAGTTTATGACTAAGTGGTACAGGCACAGAGCTGTCACTAGTGCTGGCAATTGTTGATTATGTGTCAGCCTTTCAGAGGAATCATCTAGTGATAAATGATAACAGTGTTTGTCTTCTGACAGGGAAAAATATTAATTATTTTAGAAAAGCTGCTTTTTCTTCTTTTCTATCTTTCCTTGAGATTTTCCACGTTAAAGCATATACCAACATTAGAAAAACAGCTGTGTTTATTGAGGATGTACCAACAGATGTTTATCTGTGATACAGTTCTACTGCTTTTATATCTGGAATCAATTTCATGAATTTTTATAATTGAAAAAAATTTAACTAAACAAACTGTTGATGTTTTTTCTCTTTTGTGGTAAAATCGGAGGAATAAATAAACATAACTCCATGCAAAACAAAACTGTTATTTTAAACTTTAGCATAAGCCCAGATTTGATTTTTAAACCATGAGACTGACTTCAGCTCACTGAGCAGCTTTTGCCACAGCAAACAGATCTTTACTGTTGTTTCTCTTTTCTGAACAGAGAGGTTTCTGTCATATATCAGGCCTGCTTATAGAACAAAATGACAGGGTTTGCATAAGAAGTTAGTGAGGATGGTCACTGCCTATGCAGCTATCCACAAAAAAGCCAGAGACTATCCTAATGGTTGTCACAGCATGTCTTCTTTCATGTATACTGAGGTGTCAAAATTCATCATTAAGGGTACAGGGGATATTGTCAAATGCTGTCTTTTTGCGGGAAAGCGCTAACGCAGCAATTTTCATTCAGACAAGTTTTTTTTAAAAAATTGGATATGTTTATGACTGTGTTTTTACTATCCCTGCTGCTCAAAATAAAAAGTAATCTTTGCATTCAGCTTCTGACAAACAACAATCATTTCACTATATATAAGGTCTGGTGGCTGACACCTACTTCACTTCAGATGTCTGATTTTAGTCTATAACGTCATACCTGCAAGAAGATTACAGGTAGCACAGCGGCTCCAAAACTGCAGGGTGACTGGCTGCCTTTGAGAAGGACAGAGAGTCATTGTGCTGGGCGGGCACGTGATCAGAGAAAAAAAATTTGACAAGAAACTTAACTGAATTAACAACTGGATTGTCACAGACAAACGTAATGCATACCACTGTGGCAAAAATCCATGGAACTCAGCCACCTCCGCTTCTCCTGCCAAGACAGGTCTACTTTGAAAGACGTTGATAAAACTGAATCGTATGGAAACTAAACAGATTGAAGAGCCATTTAAAAGTCTTAAAGCAGTCACAGGATTACAACCACCAAAGTTAAAATGCAAAAAACAAAAAAACACTTAAATCTGGTGATACCCAACAAACCGACACACCAGTCTAAACTAATATAGTTTTAACTCAATTTCAAGTTCACTGTCAGCACTGCAGGACAACCTTTTGGGTAAGAAGGTTTGGCTCGCTCTGATTCCAGCATTGCTTTTGATGATAAAATTGTTGTGCTATCCAGGATCTTTTTCTCCTGTTCATGGGAAGCACTGCTTTCGATAACATATGGTTGCAAATTATTTATGATAAAAGCAAACAAAATCAGTATTTCATGCTGGAAGACATTTTTTAAAACTACCTTGTATTTGAGGCATGTGATGGCCTGATAATTGTATGGTACCAAACAGATGTTTTTTATCCTTTTAAAATGACCAAGTGATGAACGCAGGGTGAGCCTTGTGATTTAAAACAAACATCAAACCTGCTCAAAGACGCAAACACTATCTGCTTCTTCCTAAATATCTTCTATGCACATCCTTGCACTACTTCGTGATGGATGCATTTGTTTTGCAAAAGCGTGCGCACCAAAACAATCATCGGAGTGGTGTACATTACAAATTGCCTATTACAAAACACCAGTAAACCCATAAATGTCACCAGTATCTCACCAGTCTCTGCACTCATCACAGATCCTCAGCAAAGCAAAACAAAGCCTCAAACTAACCGTCTGTGCCAACACCCACGTAATCCCGCTACCCTATTGGCCGAGATGAGAATAGGCCCCGCCTCCAAGTGTCCTGGAATGGCAGTTGAGGCCGTCAATCAAACGAGCTGCTTCATCACAAACAGCCTAGATTCAGTCTAGGTTGAGGCAGAAGATAAACAACTTGGAGGCCTACATGCCCGTGGCCTAGATAACCGTGTTTCACAGATATTTAAAGTAAAATCCACCACCTACCACAAAACCTCAACGCGGCACTGCAGTACGACTCAGTCTGGGGCATGTTTAGTAATTTATATCGAAGAAGAAACACTGAATCAAACGTTTAAGTTTCCAATCCAGGCGATAAACTATAGAGCAGTTGTTAAGGTGAAAATCCAAAGTAATATATCAACATTAATAAATCGTCACTAAGGCAGTTTCCTCGGTGAAAATATAAGTCTGCTGTTTGCCTTCGACCACATGGAAATTTCTGGCTGTGTCGAGTTTTTTTCCAGCTGCTCTGGATGTGTTGTGCATTGGGGGGCGTGTACCTTAATGAGACTTCGGGCTGCCTGCAAAAAGTCAGAGTGGAAGGCGTTTCACGAGCCTACCGAGGCTTTTCCTACCACAAATACACCTCCAAACGGCTAACATTTCTCTGCCACAAATATAAAGGCATGTTGTGTAGTTTTAAGTGCATTCCAAGCGGTCCAGGATGATTTTAGGTAGTTTTAAAGTAGAGTTCAAGCCAATCTTCTTACATAAGTGCACTTTTGACCACGCTGATCCAGAATCAGTCACTTCTGGGGACTGACTCACTACACTTTAGAGGACTACATCAGCTAAAAAGTCTGTTTTTTGTGGGCAGGTTTAATCCTCGGTGATCGAAATTTACCTGAGCTCATCGCGAAGCATTAGCTAGCCACTTTCTCCACTTCCTACGGGAGCTCGACAAACTGCGGTCCAAAAAGGAAAAAAAAGAAATACACCAACAACCAAACAGCTCGTGTTTTATTCCTTCTGGTTGCGTTTTTAATACGGAACTGGACAGTCTCGCTTCCTTTTGAGCTGCAGCCTCAGTCAGTATGGCCTCCGTCCGCCCCCTTCCTCATCCCAACTGAAGCCCGATACACAACAACAACCGACCGACAGTTAGCTTCAAAGCTAATCCGCCGCGGCGGTGAAAACACCCATCCGCTGCCGAGCCAAACTTCCCCCGAAACGGATCACAAACGGTCGCACTCACTTTGAGGACGCCCCCGCACACGTTTCTCTCGGTGTTGGACCTCGTATGTGTTCCTGTGTTGGAGATACTAACGTTCCCTTTTCAATGGAGTCCACACGCTGTTAAAGCTCTCTCGGGTTTGTTTTGTTTTTCTTCTTCCTGACGGGTTCCTGGAAAGCGCGTGACTGCCTTACCACGTGGTGCGCCACATGGCCAATAGGAGAACAGCTCGAGACTGGACCGTAACATTTTTTGCAACATTTTACCTTTTTTTCTCGACTTTCTTGAGGAGGTTCAGCTCATTATTTAATAAAACATCTTAATAGACTTCTGTCTGCTTTAGAAAACTGTGACCAAACACTCAAAAGAAACTATCCCAAATTTAATATTTTTATTATTATTTTTGCTTTCTCACTTTTTTTTTTAATCTTTAGATTTTTTGTGTTTGTTGGGAATCTTGTTTCGATATAATATGTTTTAAAGTGGTCTTGAATAGTTCTCCAGGTTTTGGAAGGGGTTTTTTTTTGTTAACGTTTTTCTTTGGACATTGGTTGCTTTTTCATTCATTTTTTGGTCCAGTCCTTGTACCTGAGCATTTTCAGAGGAATATTTTTGTTTGTTTGTGTCCCAAAAAGTTGATTCTGTTCATCTGGACGTAGCATTTTCAGTGGGAGAAATGTTTCGTCACTTATTTACCTGGATGACTAAGCAGCATCAAGATGTTTGTTTGCGTGTTTGTTTGCTAAGACTGAACTCTGATCTATGAATCAAGCACAAAACGCCATCTTTAGTCACAAAACATTAGCTGAATCTACAAAAATCTCAAAGATAACACAGTTTGACAGACATAAAATAGCATTTTTTTCACCAAGAAGGTGATTCCCAAAGAGCTGTTAGCTGAAAACTTGGCATATATCATGGTGTGCAGTGTGTCCTTAAAGAAATTGTGGGAAATAGATAGGTGGAGGACAAAAGAAGAAGTGGAAAGGCAAAAAGTCTATCTGTAGCAGATGCTATATCCTTAAGAGACAGGGAAAGGTCCAGCAAAGACACAAGACCTGAGAGATGCATCTGATCCTTCAGATGATCTACTGCTCACTGACGCCTCATCAGAAATGGTCTCAGTGGAAGGGTGGCTGTCAAGAAGCCATTAATAAAGAAGAGAAGCAACCACAAAAGGTTGAGGTATGTCAAATTACACAAGAACTTATGGAGTGATGAATCCAAATTTGAAAACATTTACTACAAAATACCATCAGTGTGTATGGAGAAGGTCAGGAGAGAATGTTTACAACTATCTGTAAAACACGGAGAAATGCTAAAAGACTCATAACCAGGTCAGACAGTGGAAAACACATCAAACAAACACACAACTGAAATAAGCTATAAAAAAAAAAAATCACTGACAGAGACAGAGAGGAAGAGTGCATAAACACGACTGCAACAGTGCACATTTTTTGCATCTGTCGGGCGTTATGAATCAGTGAATAACACTGAATAAAAACAGGAAACTCTTTGGGAGTGCAGTCACTAACACTGAGCAAAGACGGACAGATTCCCTTCACGGTTTCTTAAAAGTTTTGAGGAGTGATAATGATGGGGTGATAAAGTGAGAACATACTCAGATGCCATGTGAGTTCCTGGCAAAATTGGATTAACATCCAAGGTTATGACTAACTGAGTAAAGAGCAAACTGAGATCAACAAAGTTATAAAACAGCTTTTTAACAAAGAGTGTATATGATAAAACAACCTAGTGTTTTAGTTGAAAAACAGACACATTCTTTCAGACTCACAGGAGAACCAGCAGTGACCTGAAAAATATCATTTAAAAGCTTTCAGCTCTCAGATTCAGGAAAATCAGAACTAACAGTAAGTCTCGATTCAGTTCATTCCAAAAGAAATTATCCAAAAGGGGGTCATAAAGCCAGCTGTTCCAGGCAGCCTCCACCCACCTCTTCAGTGGAAAGGGAAACCACCAAGTGTCAACACGAGTACAGGCTGCCCACAAACAAAAGTAAATTTACCATTAAAACATGTTTGGAAAAAAAGATCCAACTTAAATTTTGATCTGAATGTCTTGATGAAAGAAAGGGAGCAGAAAAAAGGAGAGTCATTTAAACAGAAAATGAAACAACATATCTCTTTCACTTTCATTATTACTCAGAAGAAGTCAATAAGGTTTGTTATGAAGATGGAGGTAATTTTAGGCTGTACTTGTTCTCTCAGAGTTTTTGATGAATCACCGCTAACTTGACTGGAGGAGTGGTCCTTTCTGGGATGCCTTCAGATGTGGGGTTTGGAGTCACCAGATCTCGGGGTTTCCTCATCCTCTTAAAGAATCACATCGATCTCTCCAGCCAACTTCCAAGGCAGACTTTAGTTGTTCTGGTAACACGTGGTGGACCAATGTCTCACTAAGACAAATATGTGTCAGTTTTTCCCCTTTAATTTGTTTCCCATCTGTATCTGTCAGGTCGACTGAATACAGCAGTACTACAGACTTCAACTGATTTAATAGCCTCAGAGTAAACAGATCACACGCACATCAAACGGCCTGCAGGAAGCTCTGCCAGGCTGGCAAGGGATCGGAGAGGATCAGATAGAAGAGAACAGTATGAAATATGGAGTGTGTGCGTGTGTGTCTGTGTGAGAGAGAGACACACAGAGAGAGAGAGAGAGAGAGTTCTGTGGAATTTGTGAGCTTCTGCTGAAATGAGGTTTCACAGGAATTCACTGCATCCTCAGAGCAACTCGTGTCTGCCCACTCAGCAGCACTGTTATCAATTAAATTCCTTTGTTTAGCACACTTTTTTGGTTATGAGTTATCGTTCCATCAGCCTAGAAAAGGATCATACAGAGAGAAAAACATTTAAATAGCACTAAATCACAACAACAGTTGCCTCAAGGCAAGTTATCATATAAGGTTAAGACCTAGAGTAATACAAAGAAAACAGTTGAGGCATCTGCCATATAAGATGGGGCCTGATTATTCAAGACCTTGTATGTGAGGAGCAGGATTTTGAATTCAATTCTGGATTCTCTTTTTAGTCCCTATCAGAACTCTTGCTACAGCATATTGAAGGATTTTCAGGGAGTTTTTAGGACATCCTGATAATAACAAATTGCATCGGTGCCCCCTAGAAGTAATAAATGCATCAACCAGTTTCTCAGCATTTACAAACATGTAGTTGTAAATCCATCAGTCCATTTTCTTGACCACTTATCCTACACCTAAAATATTTATAATTCTCTAAAAAGTGTTATAATCAAGTAGATGCATTTAAGATAAACCCTTTGGCTTGTCTCTGTATGATACATACACTCATCAACTACTTTATTAGGCACAACTGCTCAGCTGCTCGTTATTACAAATATCTAATCAACCAATCACATGACAGCAACCCAGTGCATTTAGGCATGTAGACATGCTCAAGACAACCTTCTGAAGTTTGAACAGAGCATCAGAAGGGGGAAGAAAGGTGATATCAGCATGAGACTCTGAATGCTGGATGTTTGTTGGTGTCAGATGGGCTGGTCTGAGTGTTTGTGATGAGAATGTTTACAGAGAATGGTCTGAAAAGGAGAAAATATCCAGTGAGCAGCAATTTGAGTAAAAATGCCTTGTTGATGTCAGAGAATGACCAGACTGCCTCAAGCTGATAGGAAGGCAACAGTAACTCAAGTAACCGCTCTTTCCAACCAAAACACACAGAAAAGCATTGCTGAATGCTCCAACACTTTAAAGCCTGAAGCAGAAAGCCAAGCCATGTGCCGCTCTTGTCAACTAGGAAGAGGAAACTGAGGCTACACCAACTGAGGAATGAGCTCACCAAAATTAGATAGAAGATTGCAAAAGTTTCCTGGTCTGGTCTGCTGGTGTAAACAACATGAAAGCATTATAAAAACGAGTGGAGAGACAAGATATTTCATTGTTCCGTTTTCATTACTAGTGATGTAATGTCCTGAGCATTCACAATCAAGGGGAACCTTGCTTATGAAGACAACATCTTCAGTCAGTTATGTTATGATGTATATAAAGGTGCATGATGACAGGCTTGATGAGTTATGACTAAGGTAATAACTCATCAAGCCTTTGTAAAACAGGATGATGGTCACATAAATATTTCATCATAACAGTTTGACCTAGTTGGCTATGTGCCCATCAACCCGGGTTGAGTGAATGACGAAAAAGTGCATAAGTGGTTGAGCCTTGGGAGACTTGCGTTCTATTTTCAGCAGTGTGATTGTTTTCCTGCTGCTAGGAAGCCAAGCAGGAAAAGATACAGTCCATTATATGTTACATTACACAGCTGTGAGCCTGGAGATGGCTTTTATTGCCTTGAGTTCCTTTACATGTGATAACCTGGAGAATACAGTATATACATTTAATTGCATTTCTTTGAGTAGTTAAAACTTGACTGGACACCAGGAGGCTTGTTTTTCAGGACTCTGCATTATTAAACAAATCAATTTTCTTATGTGTAATTATTAATAGAGAAGAAATAAAACCCAAATGTCTGCGGACACATAGTCAGCAATGAAGTAGACTTCTTAGTGTCCTTGTTTGAAAACCAAAATGAACACAAGCTCACTACAATATAATAACTTTTATTCTGTTAACAGTCAGAGAAAAATGCAAATGGCTCGAAAATGCATTACTATGTGCATCAGAAAGATTAAATACAACATGTTGATTAATGCCACTTCATTTTTACATTTCAAGAGGAAATTCATTTTGGCAAGTACAATATTTTACAACCAGTGTATGACATTTTGTGAAATTAAACACTTTGTTAAACATTAACTTGTTGGTTGCTAATGAATTAAGGCATCTGAGCTCTAGCACAGAAATAGCCCTCAGCCCATTATTGTTATTAAGTCTTTAGGTGGTCAAACCCCCTCAGTAGCCCCTCAGACCTCTCATATGGAGGACTTGATCCCAAGGACGGGAATCACTGGACTGAACCCCCCCCCAGCTGGATGACAAGTAGGTAAAATTGCCTTAATTCAGCCAGCTACAAGAATAACATGCTTTATACAATGCTGTAAAAATAGTTAAGTATTTGGACAATAACAAGCATTTCGTTAACTGTTTAGGTACTGCAGACATTTTTATTCAGTACTCCATTTTCCGAGGCTCAAAATTATTTGGACAATAATCCGACAAGCACTTTGATGGCCAGATGAAGGCTGTTCCTTTATTATTTCATAACAGGTAAAAAAAAACAGATTAAAGATCTGGAGCCGACGCAAAGTGTTAACCTTCCATTTGATAGCTGTTCACTGGAACTCTCTATATCAGGTCAGAAGAAATATTTGTTGCAAATGGGGGTGGACATCATTAGGCTGAAAACCAAAGTAAACATACAGAGAGACGGGAAAAACTTTAGGAGTGGCAAAATAAACAATCTGGTGCATTCTGAAAAAGAAGGAATGTACTGACCAACTCAGAAACACCAAAAGGCCTCAAAGATCACAGAAGACAACTAAAGTGCATTAATTATTTCCAATGGTTAAGAAAAACAACTTTGCAACATCTGACCTAGCCAAGAATGCTTTCGAGAAGGCGAATCGTCGAGGCCTACAACCAAGAGACGGGTTCAGGGATGGAAACAGAGGGTGCAAACCATTGGTTACAGTCAAGAACAAGAAAGCCAGATTAGACTTTGCCAGAAAACATCTAAAAGAGCCAGAACAGTTAGGAAACAAATTCTTTGGACAGATGCAACCAAGATGAACTACAACCAGAATGTCGTGAACAGAAAAATATGGAGATAACAGCTTATGATGTGAAGCATACCACATCATCTATCAAACATGGTGGAGGTTTCCGATGGCGGCATTGTATGGCTGCCATTGAAACTTCACAAAGCAAATCGATCATGACCCAAAAGTATCTCAAAGCAAAGAAACGGGAAATTCTTCAATGGCCAAGTCAGTCACCTGATCTCATCCTATTAATGAATTCTTTTCATTTACTGAAGACAAACCTGAAGGCACAGACACAAAAACAAGCAGCAGCCGAAGGCGGCTGCAGTAAAGGCCTGAAAGAGCGTCTAAAAGAAGGAAACAGCATCTGGTCAGGTCAATGGGTTCTAGACTTCAGAGGATTGGACTGCAAAGGATTTTCATCAAAGTATTTAAAACAATTCTTCTATTTAAAAATTATGTTTGTCCAATTACTTTTGAGCCTGAGAAAATGGGGAACTCTGTAATAAAAATCGCTGTAATTTCCAAACAGTTAATGCAACATGTTTGATAAACCCACTCAATTAAAGATTAAAATCAGCACTATAATGCTAGGCAAGGACAAAAATACAAATACTGTGTCATTATACAAATACTTATGGACCTGAATGTAAATTGACTAATACCAAGGAGCAATTTATGGCAGTACTTTTACTCTGTACTCTGCCAGATAATTCCAATTTAAGATCACGTTCGTCTCACTACTCTTTAATCTGATCGTGTTTTTATGATCAGAACTTTACAGCTGACACAGACTAGTACTCTAAACAGTATTTGAGATGTGTATTTGCTAGAAAATGTACATACAAGTACTGTGGGTACAAATTTTACCGTTCCACCTAAAGAAGCAATTTTTTAAATTTGAAATTAAAAAAAGGAGGCTAAAAATACACACAGTTAGTTTCCACCACATTGTTTCTGAAGCCATCACAGTGTTTTAAATCAACGCCATCAGCAACTTTTCAACACACGACAGAAATCACATTATCCATCAACTGAAGCCCTTTGGAGTCATGAGGTTTTCTAGAAATCCACTTCGGCCCAAATAAATTAGAAATTAAGAAAACAAGACTACTCGAACAGTCACATGAAGATAATCAGCTGTCAGCAGGTTCTCATTGTGTCTTCGTACAAACCTTTGGCCCATTCTGAAAGTGAAACCCAAAATTTTCATGTGTGTGCTTTACATGATTAAAGTCCTCAGTAGAAAAGCTTTTTCCCACTGGGGCTTTTAATGCTTGCGAGAAAATGGAAACATTTGTGGTCATCAGCAGCAGCACGGATCTGTCCTCTGCTTCTATTCAGTCCGCTGTGAAAGCTGGCTGGCTCACTTCCATGGAAATGTTTTTATTTCTGCTGGATTATGCAACAAAAGCAGCAGGAAGGGGAGATAATGATGAAAGGGACAATAGAGCACTGCATCAGTGGCCACTACCATGAGTTGATGAATAATTATTAATTTACAGAAATCCTACTGAGATTACTTTAATGAGATCTCACTGGTGGCAACAACCAGTCCATGAACAGTCCCTACATTTACAGAGCGTACCAGAAGCAGTGCTGTGGTTTTGATTAGATGACAAAGTTAAATCGGTGATTAGTTACATACTGTACAACATCTTATTGTTCTAAACGCTTTCTTGGCTTGGAAGCAGAAACATTTGTTTAAGAAGAGCAGTACCAAAACCATAAACTTGTATTTAAATTAAATGGTGTTCATTAACAGCACCACAACCTCCCAACAGTCCATACAGTATACAGTACGCCAGCTGGTGTTGTCCACATTTACTTGGTTTTCTTATTTCTTGGCAACGTAAAGGTTCTTGCGGTATAATTTTTGGATGGAAACTGCCAATTAGCATTGGCAATAAATTCACAAACAAAACTGCAACATCTCTCTTTCATGTGGCACAGAGAATCTGTGAAATGAAACAGGCCTTTTGGGTAGCAGAGCAGGACCAGTGTCTATAACAGTGCCAATACAATGGCTTGATTTGTGGTTTGTAATGTTTTCGTTTAGTTAGGGGGCAGCAGCGTCAAGTTATGTTCAACTTACTGTACTGACTGAGTAACGTGAAAAGTTATATTATATAAATGCACATCTAAATCCGCTTGCCACTGGTCAAAATCCAGAAAAGTTTCTAATTTGGTTGGGTGACTCCATTTACTCAGACATACATCACATTACCCATCGGGGTCTTCGTATTCTGTTGTCAGGTCATAGTTCGGTCTTGATCCTGTGCACTAGATCTCTCTGGTCCACCATCTCTGTCTGTCTATTCCAGCGGTGGTAGGCCAACAGGGCGATGTTTTTGGCAGCCACTGAGCTCATCTCCATGGCACTACCAGCCCACTCAATCCCATTAAGGTAGTAGAGATTGGGGTGCAGCTCCACAGGTGGCAGTCGCTGGCTGCTGCTGTAGCGAGGGTAGGCCTGCCACTCCGTCACCTGCACTGAGTAGTACGACCTAAAATCGAAGAGAACAGTATGATAGAGTAAAGCAGCCAAAGAAAACTGCTCTATGTTGGTGATCAGTAAAGAACTTTTTTTTTTAACCGACAAAATAACTATAATGTATTTAGAGGATTGATAACAACCTGACTTGTTCTCCCCTAAACATAAATACCAAAATTTCACTGGTTTACTACCTAAATAGGAATATTTGCTGGTTTTCTCTGTCTTATACAATAGTAAATTTATAAACTTACACTAGAGCCTGACTGATATTTGCAGATACAGTGGAACTCTGGGTTACAAACAGCTCTGTATACAAGTATTTCGATTTACGAGCCGCGATCAGAGCAAAATTTCTCCCCGGTGTACGAGGCCTGCCTATTTTACGAGCCGAGCTCCGATACGTCACTGCTGTAATAATGTGAATTATTGTTTATAAGATGATTTGTTCCACAGTGGATTGTGTTGCTGCACGGATGTTTTAGAGTGTGACACGAGTAAGTTGGTGTTGGGCCGGAACGTTAGGCTGTATACTGTTGACGTACATGGCAGAGAGTTAACCTGAGTCACCTGACTTATTAATAAACCTTACTACCCCGTTGGGTAGGAAAT
>VURO01048704.1:53975-74913 GCA_015108175.1 Pelvicachromis taeniatus
GCCTCTGTAAGAAACCTCCATGTTGTTCTTGGCTTTCTTGTTCTCCTTCTGCAATCAAATAGTTAGGGTTTTAAGTTTTTCTTAATATCCGTCCAATCAAATACTAATACAGTGGAACTCCGGGTTACAAACAGCTCTGTATACAAGTATTTCGATTTACGAGCCGCGATCAGAGCAAAATTTCTCCCCGGTGTACGAGGCCTGCCTATTTTACGAGCCGAGCTCCGATACGTCACCGCTGTAATAATGTGAATTATTGTTTATAAGATGATTTGGATTGTGTTGCTGCACGGATGTTTTAGAGTGTAACACGGGGAAGTTGGTGTTGGGCCGGAACGTTAGGCTGTATGCTGTTGATGTACATGGCAGAGAGTTAACCTGAGTCATCTGACTTATTAATAAACCTTACTACCCCGTTAGGTAGGAAATAGATATTCTGGAGAATATAACAACCGCTAGTTTCTGCTTTGCCTTTTCTTACCCTTCTACCCAGAGTCGTTTCAAGGCGTATCCCTTTATGATGAACCTGCTTGGCTCACGTCCGTACGTACAGTTAAGAAAATGCTATTTTGGTTTTTTTTATGTGACGGTGCTGAAAATGCAGCCAAAAAGGCAAAAACAAATTATTGTAAAATGTATCATACGTTCCTACATAATGTTAAGTGTACGTAGGCTAAGTTTAAAGTTTAGAAAATGTATTTTTCTACAATTCATGCAGTTAAGAAAGTGCTATTTTAGTTTTGTTTGAAGTTTAAGAAAGTGTTGTTTTAGTTTTACCGTACGTGTAACGTAATCCACGTATGGTGCCAGTACGTATCTATTCCTCCCTCCCTCCCTCCCTCCTTCCTCAGCCGCTCTCCGTTAACTGCAATCGTCTGCCGCCAAGGTAAGGTATATTTTCTTAAGTTGGTTTATCTTTTATATAACTATATTTACTAATACAGTATTTTCATGTTTGTTTCTTATTTAAAAACATGTTTTTTTTCCATTATTTATGGGGACTTTTTGGGAGGGCTGGAACGGATTAATCTCATTTACATTATTTTAAATGGGGAAAATTTGTTCGGGTTACGAGCAGATCGGGTTACGAGCTTGGTTCTGGAACGAATTCAACTCGTAACCCGGGGTTCCACTGTACAGGCTTATGAGATTTGTAAATCACTGCATTCTTTTACATGCATTCTTCACAGAATGTCAACTTTTTATGAATTAGAGTTGTATGCTAACTAAACACATGACAAAGTAGCGAATAAAAGGCCACGCAACCCTCACTTTTTCTTTCCTTTTTTTTGCTCAGCACATTTACACCTTATAAATAAAAACACGCCAAAAATACATACCCCCCCCCAAAAAAAAACACAAAAACAAAAAAAAACAACCCAGCATTACCACATTTAGTTACATTGATTCTACATTTTGTCTTAAATTTCTTTGCTTCTTAATCAAATAGGGTCCCATACATTGTAAAGAAGTTGATCTGCAAAAGTGGTTTAAAAAAAAAAAAGAAAAGAAAAAACTTGTAAAAATAGAGCCATTTGTGTTTAAATGTATAGTCTGTGGTAGCTGCACTGTGCCCCTGGTGTAGTGCTGTAGACTTTTTTGGGAGCTCTTTGTCCTAGCCTTGTTTACTTGTAAATTCTAATGAAGTTCATGTTTCATTCAAAGTAGTATTAGTGCCATTGTGGCTTATTTTATTATACTCATGGGTCATCATTAGACTGTTTTTTTTTTTTTTTGCACTTGTTTGGCTGCATCTGACACAGGAAATCAATATGAACACAGCATTAATTGCTCTTGATGGAAATTGTGCATTTTTGTTCCATTTTCTTCATTTTTTGCCTCGGTACATGCCAGAGAAATGGTTGAACAAACTGTCAGTGGCAGTAAGCCACGTATCTGACATCTTGGTTTGTATCGCTCTCTCATTAAAATATACCAAAGTGGAAATCTTGTTTATATCTTGAGGGTTTTACACGCATCATCAACTTGTATGCAGTGCATGCTTTCAAAGGCAGTCTTTAATATTTTATGCTACCTTGAACCACTCTAGACACCTATGTGATTTCTGGCTACAAATCTCCCAGTCTGTCTCTTTCACACACAGTCTCTGAAGTACAAACAAATGTAAACACTGGCAACAGATGCACATGAATGTTCACGACTGACACAAACACAAACAAACAGGCAGACAGCTCCCTGTATGAGTTTAACTGAATCGGTGTATCTAACCAGGGTTAATAAGAATGCTGACCCCCACAATGTCCCCTTTCTGATCTGAGCCCTTACTTCTTCTCCCCTGCCTCATTAATCTGTCAAGTAAACAGAACCCTTGCCTCTGGATAAGAGAAGCATTTGATGGGAGAACGATACATAAAGGGTTTCTTCCCTCCCCCATCCTGTACATTCTTTACATGTGCTTTTTTAAAGGTTGTAGTTCACAGGAAACAACTTTTCAAGTTTGTCTCAAATTCGCACTCTTTCATCACATCCGACTGAATTTTAAATTACATTTTGGGAATTCTGGTGATACATGACAATTTGAGTACCCTTATGATAAGTGAAAAAAGGGTGAGGTCTGCTAACTTCACTTCATACGCTATGTTTAAGTTGGAGTAGGGCTGTGTGATGGAAATCCCTTGACATCTTCCTGCACCACCTCAAAGAGAACTTTAAAGCATTAACAGGGGCCAAGGTTTCAGAGGATGATTTATTAGAAGATGAAGTGGATCAGAGGGTCTAAGCCTAGGGTCCCAATGCCAATAGGCCTGCCTTATCAAACACCACCAGGCTCCATGGCCAATCTCCAGCTTGTCTGTGGGCAACTCCTGACCAGCCCTGGCTTTGGTTGCTGATAAGTCAGATTGAGGAACTACAAAGCTTTGTTAGCAGGAGAGAAGAGGAGACTGTGCTATTAAAATATCAAGAAGAGGTTATTTTATGAACATCTTTACACAAGTTTTCTGTTAACTTTAATTTTAACAGTCCAGGAAGCGTTCAAGGAGCATGCCTGATCTAATTTGTGGTTTCAGTTAAAACCTGACAATAACATTAACGTACAATATAGAGTGAAATTTTCCACAGTTGTTTGGACAATAATCATTTATTTAGGCAGATCCCGCTCCAAATATTTTACAAACGCCAACCAGTTGAAGAGCCTTAAGGTGATATCTGTGTTGCTCATAGTCACTTCTCTTCTCACAGGGCTCTCCAATGACGAACAGCCCTACTGAGAGTAATCCGTGTCCTTGCCAACAACAGTTTTCTTTCTGAGACTATAATCCTTCTTCTGAACGCTGAGTTTATTTTTTATCTGGAACCTTAGAAACTTTGCTTGGATGCATCCAGGTTTTTCTATAGGCGTTGCTTTATCCTGCTCTGTCTCTATGATTGCTTCCACTTTCAGCACAGGCAAACCACAGCTTTCTGAAACCATTGCTGGTTTTGGTGCAGAGGTCTGTAGTTTCATTCTTATCCAGGACCAAACTTTCACTTGTTTAATTTTTACTTGCTGTTTGGTTAAGTTTAGGCACAAAAATGACTTGATTAGGGTTAGGAAAAGAGCACTGCTACGGTGGACAACTTAAATTTCTAGATTCTGCCTCATCTAAAGCTGATGAAACCAAAGGTGTTTAACTTCAAAAACATAAGTACAGTTCATGGGAACATTTTGCAGAAATAAGCTATGCAGTCATTTTCTGTGAGAGAAAAAGCCTTGATCAATTTGCACTGTGTGCAACTTGTTTAGCAAGGGCTTGAATGTAGCAGACATAAAAGTAAAAGTCACGCACGCCAATGTTAACTTGACAAGACTGAAATTGATGCAAGCGCCAAACAAATGATGAAGGAGCACAGTAGAGACAGATAACAGAAGAAGTTATCCTCCTTCCTCTTTTCCTGCAGATTCTCTGCATCAGTGTTTTTTGGTGCATAGTCAAGGCCACATTCAAGGCCTCTGAAGGCTCAATCACAGAGGATTTACTTCACACAGGCAGATACAGTAGTTCACCGATATTGTGTAGTTCAAGGGTATGAGAAAATCCACAGCAAACATCTAAATTCATGTCTTAAGTGGTTAATGGAGAAGGTTAGATGGAGGAGAAGGCAGAGTGCTTCTACGAGGATGGAGCATAAATCATTCCCCTGAGATTTAATTCATTATATTTCATTAGTGGCATTTGTCATGTTGATTTCCATTAATGATGGCAGATTGGAGAGAATAAATAGGACTTGTGTGTGTGTGTTTTTTTTTTTTTTTTGTATCCCATTAGACTCAGGGGGGAGTCTTAATGATTAAAGCATGAGAAAGCTCAGCAACACATAGGACTCATCTGCCACTCATGTAAATTAAATTCTAAACAGTCAATATTACAGATACAGCTAACAATCTCACAGACAGTCTGGCTTGGGCCACTGCAAGGACCTTCTTAATGTAAGAGAGGTAGTGAGAAGCGCCTGTTTTCATCAATGCATTAGTGACCCTACGGGCAAACGCAGGTACAAAACGATATCCGAATGATTGCTTAAAAGGATCATAGCACGTATTCATATATTTTTCACACTAAATTGTAAGCTACCTGTACCTGCGATAAGCCCGCTGAAGAAAACAGCGGTTCACAAACATACAAATTAGACCACCTGGGAGGGTAATTGCTTCGTCTCCCCTATCCATCAACTATAACATTGCACTTTGAAGACCCTTCACACATCCAAGGACATGGAAGAAAACACATGCACAAACACACACCTACACACATAAACGCATCTTATCTCCTCCTTGCACTGGAGTTTTCATCTGTCTCCCACTACACAAGCTCCCTAAATCTTTCCACTGTGCCTTTTACAGTAGAGGATACCGCTTTAACCACTGTTAACTGAGCACATTACAAAAATAGTGAAAACTGCCAGACTCTTCCAAGGCCCTTTGTAATAGTATTCAATTCTTAAATTTCCCACCTAATCAAAAACACACAAATAAGTGTCTATGTGGCGTACGATAGACCCTTTGCAGGAAGGTCATTAAGATCCACGCGACTCGCTGATGCATTGAGAGTTCCTTCATAGTAATCAGATTGCACTGAAGGGACCTTTGATTTAACTCCAGTTGTAAATGCAGTCCCACCGCTCCTGCTTGGTCTGGCCATTGATTGTATTTGTTCATTCGCCATGTGAGCTAAGCTCAGTGCAATCAGAAAGAACAGCACGAGGCCCTCTGACCTCTTCTCGTGAAAGCAGGAGAACTGAATATTGAACTCCTTTCTCGCTCAATCTTCACTCATCATTGTTCTGTCAATTACACCGGCCGCTAACAACTCTCTGGCATGGAGTAGAGCTGGCTTATAGACACACACTCTCTTACCCAAACAATGTAAATTTACATAGGCGGAGGTCCAGTCAAATGTCACTGGTGAATAAACACACTGTTCTTTATGCAAACTCTTGCTCCTATATATGTATATATTCCTAAACTGAAACTCTGCAGCCTTATTTTGCATACACAAATTTTAAAATTGTACATAAGTATTATCATTATATCCACTGTGGGATGACAATATTGCTCAAACTAAAAAATGGCGTATGTCAATGACAAATGTCTACTATTTTCTAATGACAGGATTTACATAAGAGAAGTCACACAATAAGTGGCTTGCATTTCATATCAGGCGCAGAGAAAGTGAGCGAATCTGTCATCAGGATGGAGAGAAGAAGTGATGAGTAGGAGAAGGCGCAATCATCTCCTTCCTGACAAGCTTTAGGCTATTATTACCGTATCATGAGAACAATCATTCAAATTGTGTTAAAATGTACACGCAGTTTCAGGGTCACTTAGGCTTGCATAACAATATTATATATACAGCACAGCTTTCATATAAGGGGAACAGAGCGGGCTGCTCAAAACCCTGGCCCCAAGTAACCTATGTGTGATTGAAGACTGCATGCAATACAAGGATCATTTAACCTTGCATGTATTTTTTTGATCCTTGTCGTCTATGATTATCTTCTTATCTATTTAAATTAGATTGATAGATGAGAGACTTTTATTGAGATTTTATAGCATGGTTTCCTCTCTATTGAGATAGATGTCTGTCTACTGAGATAAGAGAGATAAACTATTATCTGCCTTAGGCATTAGAGTCATCTTAGACAGATGGATGTCTAAACATTTATCTGTTCATATTCTTTCAACATCCCTTGGTGCTGTTGGGAGTGTCCTCTATAGAATATGATATGTTTGAATCATATGTTAGAAGATGATTGTTTTATATAAAAGAAAATAGCCATCAGGGGATTTCATCCAATAATTTTTCAAATATTACAACCCATAAGTGAACGCTACCATCAAAGGGGCCATAACACTGCTGAGGCACAAAGAACGTTCACACAGTCAAATTCATCATTACCACATCAACAACATAACATGATGAGATCCTGTCATTATATGTTTCAGTGGAAAGTCAATATACAATTACTGTCCCTAAGGTCCACAACTATCCATACATCTCAGCATAATAATACACCATATCTGATTCACAGGACTCAAGTGACATCTTGAATAGCAGTAAAGGAATGCCTAGCAGAGGCAATCTTATTTTAACTCAAACCTTTATGGACTTTTTAATACGGGAATTGTGATTTTCTCCTTCCTGGGAACTGAGTATGCTAATCATTTCAGTCTAAAACAAGTCTGCCATTCGCCTCAATGATACTCGCTTCCTCTGTTTCACATAAAGACCCTTAGAGGCGCATGTCACATTCCCCAGCAGATGGCTGGGGCAAACACAGAATGACAAGCCTCAATTTCAGCAATGCTTAAAACATGATTTCATCAACTGTCGGAAAACAATTTGAATCTTTAACCTATTTTCACACCGGAGTTTGCACACTGAGCGGAGTCATCAAAGGCTCAGCAGTACACTGAGACTCTTTGTGCAACTTCCCTGTAATCTTACCCCTAAAATGAGTTCCATTAAATGGCTGAAACAAGTGCAAACATGATGAAACACACACACACACACACACACACACACACACACACACACACACACACACACACACACACACACTGTAAAGCACACATTGTTGGCTCGAATTTAATTCCATTTATCCTGGTGTCTTGTTGCGTTCTCACTTGAGACGTGTTGTTTGTAGATAGCAGCCCTAAGAACTTTGGTTTACAGGCTTGCATCATTGTGTAGGTGTTGTAAAGCTGTCTTGTCAATCTTTTAGGTTAAACCTTACTCCTCCACACTTACAGCAGGGGTCCTCTCTAGCAACAATAGACAAATTGAATGTGGTGGCATATGTCATGATCCCATAGACTTTGAAGGTGAAAAAATGCTGGAGGGTTCGGTTTCTTCTAGTGATGCTTGTTTGGGTATGTGTTTCCAATAGTGTCCGTGATGAGTTATACACATACAGTACAGGCAGGACTCTGTAAATATTTACATTAAGACAGCACAGTGTAGTTTTGCATATATCAAAGCACAACCTCATTTAGAGATGTACTGGTTTAGATAAAGTGAGCTTCTAATTTTACATCTGTCAAGTCTGAATAAACACCCGAGCCACTTTTTATGCAAAAGTCACATCGTATGCTATAACTGGAGACTATTTATATAGGCTACAAGTCTGAATTGAAACATAGTAATTTAAAGCAGTACATGATGAGATAAAAGGAGAAGGATACCAAACAAACCGATCTGCTGGTATAAAAAGACTGCATTTTAACCATTACTTACTGCAATTTTAAAATAAACCTTGAACAAATATCATGTATGAGGAGACATTCAGTTTAACAAAACTGATTACACTGGTTTGAAGTGTAGGGGAAGTAATCACATAACTACCAATAAATAAGACCATTATAAATTACTTTTAACATAACTCTTTATCAATTAATTCACTTTCCCTAGGAATGCATAGCATGTAGAGATTGTGTGCATATTACTGGTAAATAAACAAAAAAGCATGACTTTTTCTCATTCAAAATGTTTATATGAGAACATATTGATCTGTACAACAAACAGGTTATTTGCTCTGTGTGTGTATTGTTTGCTGAGTTTAAGACTTGCTAACAGGTGTTGGTGAAAACCCACTGCTGTTGGTATTTACAGAGAAAGTGCAGTGACAAGATTGCATGTAAGAAGTGGGACTGATTCTGTTACATAAAACAAGACATTGTGCAATTTTTGAATATTTTAATCATGCACGTTAAATGATTTATTATCATTTGCAAAACACAATTTATTGCTAAGTACACCGATATTTAATGTGCCAAAAAAAAAAAGCGTTTTAGTTTATTTCGATATCAACCACTAAAAATGTCCATACCCGTGTTTAGAAAGCAGTGAAACTTTTGTAACCACACCTGCGAGGCTTGTTGGGGGAGCTGGAGCCTTCCCAAGTAATAGGATGAAGCACACCTATGACACTGGCAGTAGAACATGAAATTACCCTTTTAATGCTGTATTTTTCCCATAAGAGGGTGGGTGAATTGACACATGTGACCACAAAGGTAATTTTCAGAGGGAACAGAGCTGAACATAATGAAGGAAATGTGAGGGCGATAGAGAGGGAAGACAGCATCTTAAATAGGTTAGAAGGCCTTTTATAAAAGCAGAAGAAGGCTGAGAAAAACACTTCTTATTTGCTGGATACATATCAGGAATGTGAGATTCTTTTGAGTGGGTTTTAGCAAGGCATTTAGATTGATATTGAATTATACATTTCTTAAAAATGATTTTATTAACTATCTCTCTCTGTATCTATTCCTCTCTGTTTTGCCTATAGAAAAACTCTAGGGTGTCAGTTACGCGTCAGCTACGCAGTCACTGAAACAGCTACTTAATTCTATTAAAATAGAGTTTTTCTGAAGCAGAGTTGGAAGATATTGTTCACCGTGAATAATAAAGTTTCTGTGAGCTCACACTATAAAAACTAGCCTTCGTTTTTTTCTTTAATTACCTGTAATTGTACAAAGTTAATGTTGAAACAGTGAACCAAGCATGTTTTCCTTGTTCATAAGATTATGATATTCCTGTAACAAAGCATCTGATGCTGTGTAAAATAAGTAAAATGCATTCAGTAGTTTAACATGTACTGGGTAAAAAATTTACTCATAAAAATAATAAATAATAATAAAAAATAGCAGTGATTACACATCCAAAACTGTGTACTGTAGTATCGATGTCCAATTTAAACAGAATACGACAGCTAGCAGGCACCCTTCAGGCACCCTGCCTGAATATATAGGGATTCAGCATCCCTATATATGCTGCATCCCTCGTATACAGTGCTCGTATACAATGGTACGTTTTTCACCATTGTATACGAGCACTGTTATAAAAATTAATAACATTTTCTCCAAAAAAAAAAGAAAAAAAGAAACTAGTGAGGAACTTCATTTCATATGTGCATGTTCAGATTAATAACCTCGTTTAAATAAGGTTTTAACCCTGCTGTGAAAGCACTAACTTGTGAAGTTGGTCTGTAGTCCAACTGTCTGTAGAAGGCAGCATTAGTGAGATGTTTTCATCTCCCAGTCATGTGATATCCTATCTAATATGACCATGGCCCTTCATTTATCTGCACTCTGAATAACCTATGTGTCATATTTTTTCCTTTGAAGGAAGATAACATTTGAGATTTTTCTTTTAATAAGAACTGATCTTCAATCACCAGACCAGTGAGTTTGTCTGCTACACCTCAAATGATAGCTATCAAAATAATGTTTACTTTACTTGGAAAGGATCATGGGCTATGTTTCAGGTATTCCAAAATACTAGAACCACCAAGGGAGTCATTTTGACCCCTTTTCATTTTAGAATTGACCAACTCTATTACAACAACATCCAATAATCTCATGTTTCATGGCTTTTCCTGAAATTAGTTTATCACACAGTGAATCTTGGGGAGTGTGGGATAAACAGAAAAAAAAAAAAAAGCTCAGCACCATCAAGGATGTCAGTTTGACCTCCATAGAAATCAATGTCAAATGCCACAGTCAACATTGATATTGTTCACGCGCTTTTTGATATGAAGTCTGATATGACAGGAGCCAGAGCTAACTAGATGCGATTGATACACAGTTGACTATAGATAAATAAAACATGAATAATTAAAGGGTAGGACCGAACAGGTCACATGTCAGGGTAGAGCAGAGAGCCTGGCAACTTGCTAGCTGTGCAGAACAGTGTGAAAGCCAGAGTATTGAGTACTAATCTAAGTAAATAAAAACTAAAATCCTAACTAGAGCAACCAAATCAGACAGGTTTCAGGCCTGAGGAGCAGACGTGAAGAACTGAAGGGCTGCAGACTGAGGCGGAGCAGTGTGGACGGTGGATAAGAGAGGAGTAATAGGCTGCAGGCCCAGTGAAGAAGAGGAAGAGGTGGTGGAGTTGATAAAATGTCATGTTTTAATTTGACAATTATAGTTTTTTCATATGTTATGTGTGTGTGGACGGGTATATACATCTTCGTGGGGACCAAAAACCTGAAATTTACTATACTGATGGGGACCGACAGCCCTCGTGGGGACCAAAACCCCGGTCCCCATGGGGTTGAAGGCATTTTTGAGACTCAAAACGTGGTTTTAGTGTCAGGGTTACAATTAGGTTATGTTTAGGGTTAGGGTAAGGGGCTAGGAAAAGCATTATGTCAATGAGATGTCCCCACCAGGATATAAATACACACGTGTGTGTGTGTGTGTGTGTGTGTGTGTGTGTGTGTGTGTGTGTGTGTGTGTGTGTGTGGATATGCACTTTGTAGCACTGTTTATCTATTAGTGAATTCTAAAGATATGTTGTCTTTATCATCTGAAATTAAATAATCTCAAATATTTGTAAAACTAATGAAACTCCCAAAATCATAAATACATATTTTCCCAGAAAAAAATATTTTGCATTCAAGTTCAACACAATTAGATAAATCTGAGGTTTGAATGAGGACTTCTGCATCTGGAAAATTACTTCAGACAAAAAGAACATACACAGGCTTGAATAAAAACATGCATCAGTACATCTTCCCCTCTAACTGTCACATACTGAATGCCTTGCTGCTACCCACTGGAAATGAACTTAACGGAAAATTATTTGTTTGTCATTTCAATATTCAGAGGTTTCAAAAGCTTCAGAAAATGTAATTAAAAAAAAAAACTGGCACAGATCGAGCACTTAAAGCAGTGTTTTTCTCTGCATCCTCATGTGGTGCACAAAAGACCTCCTGACCTACGTAACATGTTGGCTGGTGCATCTTCTCACTCCATCACACTCACATTCACTTGTTCTGTTGTGGTCACTGGCAATGATGCCATAACATAGTAGGGAAAAACAATATTTCTCCTCAGATAGAGTTAATCAAAAATCCATTAAGAGGGGAATAGTCTTGCTTAGGGCTTTGACATTTTTAAAAAAACAGAATACTCTGTGTTTTTGTATGTGATATTCTCTGTGCTTGTTTCACTGTCTGCATTTAATTTTTGCCCGGCACTAGCTAAACAGACAAAACAGACCAATAACAGCAGGTATCATACTCAGTCTTTGCATAACAATTTCAGAATAATGGTCTTCAAGTAAAATTAAGATGCCTTTAAATATCATCTGTAGCACATAATAGCATCATAAGATAGTAAGAATCACATAAGATATTCTAGTGAGAATCAAGGAAAATCTTTGTCTGCAACAAACAAAGCTGAAAATTAATATCTCCTGGATGCCCGTGATCTGTGGGCCCCCAGGAGGCACTGCATTAAAAACAGCTATGATTCTGTCATGGAAATCACTGATGAAGAAATGCCCCCATTTCCTTTATATAATACCAAAACCGTGCGTGTGCACACACACACACACACGCATACTGTATATATACTTCACCAACGAAACTGATTTGATAAGAGTCAGTGCAATGCATTTATTTGAAGCCGTTTTTATTTGCCGTACTGAGCGGTGGTTACATGCCGCTGCTCTTGACTCACTCTGTGAAATAAATTGACGTTCATTTATGCTCTCAGACAAAAACTCTACTATAATTGTCAAAACTCTAAGAAACAGATGACGAGAGTACATTTGTGTTGATATAAATGAGTGGGGGTGTCACCCATACAAGCTTGAAATAAAATAGTAATCAAGAAATAGATTTGAACTTTGGGCATCTAAGTAAGACCATTTCATCTGTCCAGATAATCTGACTCAGTTATGTTGTTTTGTTTATACCCACTAAACTACACAATACAGCGTTCCCCTACTTTAATAGCAGAATTTCCCTAATACAACATTTTTTCTAGGCTTCTGATAGGTTAGAAAAAGCTAAATAAGAAAAGAAAGTGCCCTGAGAAAAACTTAACCAACTTGCTAACCTCATCCAGGAGCAAACAACCAACATTCAGCTCTGATCATGTGATAGACATCATTTTCAGTATGTCTATAAAACCAAGTTGAAATGCCAGACAAGACAAATTGGATAGCTACTTTGACTGTACTGATTAAACTGACAACTGATTATATCACCTTCTGTTTTCACTATATTGTCTTCATGAAAACAGATAAAGCCTGGCCTGACAACAAAACTCAAATAACAAAACATTAAACCAGCAATGAAACTGAAATAGTGAAGCAGTGACATAATGGACCTGCAAAGAAGAGAGAAGACAGACAAGCAACTGAGGGCAAACAGGGGTAAGCAAATGAAGCACACAAAAGACAGCTTAAGGAGACATTCAAGGTTGGTAACCTCCAGAAATGTGAAGATCATAAAAACAGGTAAGTCACGTCAACGGCACAAGTCATTCATGACTAAAAACACTTTTTATCTCCAGGTTTGAAACCATGGAAAACCCAGAAAGATGCTGCGGTGCTGGAGTCTAAAAACAGTGGGCTTAAGATAGAGTGGAATTCTCAGAGGGTCAGACTGCCAATGTCTTTCAACACTTCGATGAATGTAATCCCGCCAGCTCCAACAACATCAGTGCCTCTATTCTAAAGACAAACAGTTTTGGATTCACCCTGCTGTGGCAGCCCATTTTCCCAAATTCTCTCTCTTCACACACACAAACACGCACATGCACATGCACACGCATATGCACTGTTCCCACAGCCTAGAAAAAAAATCAAACAGCCCAGTTCTACACCCCAAGGAGTGCAAAGAGTTTTAACCCGTGGCCCTAAACTAAAGACTTAATAAGTAACTAATTAGAGAAACAGCTCTCTCATGCCACACAGGATATAAAGAAGATGTGAGAGCTGAACACTGAAGATGCAGTTTCCACCCTCGTACACCTTGTGTCAAAATATCCACTATTACTTGAACAGTGTATAGTTGCGTATCCCTCAAACAGGGATGAGTCACAAAGCTGGGTGTCCACGCCACCCGCTAGCCTGCCAGCCCAACCAGCAGAGTGACAACATCAGACTATTACACTGAGGGGTAAAAACATACTAAAGGAAGCCACCTGTAAAATGCTCCCATACCAGAAGATCATGAACAAGCTTTTTATCTCAAGCTTGTTCAGTTTGTCCTTTGACAGTGTACATCCATCTTTGCGAAGCAATATTGTAATCTCTGACGTTGATTATGTCGAGGCTGTTGTCATTGTCCTTGCTCTAACCTAGACACTGAGTGACATTCAATTTCTCTCTGTTTGTTACTTTAAACACTGCTCATCCAAACTCCTTCAAACTTGGCACTACATTTCCTTGGGTGCCCAGCAATATACCAACCAAGTATAATGTAGATGAGATAAAATGCCTATTGAGAAAAACAGCAAGCATAAATATAGCCAAAAAATAGCTAAAATCCAATTTATCAGTAAAACTCATGGATAAAGAACTGGCAGATGACACAGCATTTATCTCTTAGTGATTAGATCAGGTAGTATATTTTATGGTCACTGATTGAACACTCAAATTCACTCTATTCATAGTTAAATCTTGCCAACACAGAGTCTCTTAAATTAAATGAGCCACAAAAACTAGATAACGTGAAGTTTTTTTGTGTTTAGTTGTTCACAAATTATGTTGTTTCAATTAGTGCAGATATGATATTCAATTTTAATCCTAATATGCACTACCTAAGTTCTGAATACTTGTTAAAACAACAAAAAAAGCATTGAATATACTGGATGTACTTGATTAGTATGTAGTTATGCTGTCTGTATTTCTTTCTTTTTTTTCTGTCTGTTTTTCTAAAGAAAAACGTATAACTGTGTTGCTGACTGAGCTTAAATTAGGTAAAGTTAACTCAGGTACAGTTCTCTGTAGGATTTCTTTCACTCATACAGTACAAGAGTCCGCAACAATATCAATACACAATAGACTAATAAATGGAGAAGGGCTACAAAAAAGGATTTGTTTAGTTATAAAATTGCTTTTTAAAGTAATGGGGACAAATTTGTGGTAATAAAAAAACAATATGTAGTTATAGATAGATAGCCAACAGGTCAATTTAAACAAAAAACAATGACAAAAAAGTATAAATAAACTCGAGCTCATATCCAGTTTTATATCAGTGACAAAATGAGCATAGAAGAAATAAAGATAAAAACAGTTCTGTGAGTTACATTTACATATAAGATATTCACTCAGAGGTAAACTTTTTCCTCATTTCATGAACATAGTGTGACACTGTTCTCACTCAGTGATTGGAGATGGAGAGTCCTGCGGTGGAGCGTAAGACCTAGTTACAAAGCAGGGATGTCCATAGGTTTTCTACTTGGGATTTACATTTAAAAAGTGACTGAAGGGGTTGTGAAAAGCTGGGAACAGTGAGGAGAACCCAAGGATGATGATTACTGCTGTGGCTGAGTGATGCAGGCACCACCTTCAAGGATACAGCTGTTATTGTAATTGATTTATCACACAAATTATTGCACAGATTGACGAGTACAGTTTAGTTCTTATCAGAAAAAAAAGATTGATTTATGGTATTAGGGAAGTATGACAGCTTCTGTACACCAATGTGTCACTTCAAATTTAAATTCTTTTAAAAAACATAAAATGTTTAAAGGTTTTCACTAATTATTACCTTAAGAAGGGAAACTGAATCAATACATTTTCTTTTTGTTAAAATAAATCAAAACAGGAAACACTTTCTACCACATCAACCTGCTTTGTGGTGAAATGGTTAGTACTGCAAACTAAAACTTTATCCAGACAGGAGCAGATAGAAGTTTAACGTTTAATGAATATGTTCAGCTCATGTTACTCTCATGTTGATCAACAAAGATGAAGACAAGGCTTGAATAGAACACAGTGAGACAATCGATCAGTTACAGGAACATTTCTTATAGCGATTTGTTGGTTTTGAACGAATGGGTAAGGTTATGTGTTGATGTACTTTTTTTTTTTTAACTTTATCTGTAAAATTTTCCCACACAGTCCTCTTGTGACTGTAATGCTGTAATATTTAACTGTAGTCCTCGCTACTGGCTTGCTTAATACATACATACTGTTTGAATGCTTTGATGCCAACTTTATGTGCTTCTAAAGAAAAAAAAAGTTTTTAAACTGATTTAAGATCTGATGTATAGCAGTTATTTTGTCATGGTAAGTTGAAATGTACAGGACCTAAGACCTGCATGATATTACCCTACTTGTTTAGGGTAAACACATTAACAGTTATTACTCTCTCTCTCTACCTCTTTTGTGGCTACACTGTCAGTTTTTATTGCCTAAGAGGGAAAAATGCTTTAATCTAAATTCCCTAAAATCTATGTTTGCTATTATAACTTTTGTGAGGTTTGATATTACATTCAATCTTCTTCTTTTATCTGGTCCCTTTAGGGGTCTGCCTCCATCTTACCCTATTCCATGCATCCTCTTCTGTCACACCTGCCCTCTGCATGTCCTCCTTCACGACATCCATGAATCTTCTCCGTGGTCCATCCTCCTACCTGGAAGCTACATAACAGCATCCTTTCTCTAGTATATCCACTATTTCACCTCTGCATGTTGTCAAACCATCTCAGCTTTGTCCCTCTAACTTTGCCTCCAAACTGCTCAACCTGATTTGTCCCTCTGATATGCTCATTTCTAATCCTGTCCATCTTGGTCAGTGAAAATCTTTAACTGCCACTCCCAGCTCAGCCTCACGTCTTTTTTTTCAGTGCCACTGCTTCCAAACCATACATCATAGTAGGTCTCACAACCATCTGGTGAACATTTCTTTTTACTGCCATCCTTCTGTCACAAATCCCCCCTGACACTCGTCTCCACCCACTCCACTCTCTTCTTCACCTCTTGTGCACTAAACGTTGCTTGGACTCACCTCCCCTGTGCACTAACATTGGTATTACATTGGCTTAGGCACAAAATAAATATTGTGGAAAGATCTGAATAAACTTTCCAACTTTAATCAACTGTTGCTCAAGTTGCTCCTTTAAATGGCCTGATTTTTATATAGCACTTTTGTACTCTCCCAGAGTACTTAAAGTGCTCTATACAACATGCACACCCAGTCACACAAGCACTATTTCTATGCTTTGAAGTGCTTTCTAACTAAAATTCACACTCCGATGGGTCTTGCCCAAGGAAATTTTTTGCATGCAGACTAGGGGGAAAGCCAGGGATTGAACCACCAACCTTCTAATCAGTAGATGACCTGCTCTACCTCCTGAGCTACAGCCACCCCTTTGTTTAAAACCCAAATGTTTAAAACTTTTACTGACAGTACTATGCAATGACAGATTATAAACGCATGAAAGAATAAAGCTAAATGTGTAGAATAAAAGACAGGGAAAACTACTGGAGGTAATGTGGTGTTGCTTCATGACCTTCAGTGAAAGTGGGCAGATGAAGCGACCAAAACACACAAGTTCTCTACTGAGATCGAACTGCCCCACCATCATCCTCGGGGTATATATCTTTGAAGCTCTCCCACTGATTCTGTTTTAATGCTCGGCAAAGTAGGCTGACGAACATCTGACCGATATCTTTTACTCAATGCAGTTAAATAGAATGTCTCCCTGACTATGAACATATTACTGATGAGTACGAAAAAAAGTATGTCAAAAGCAAGCATGAGAGTTAAACAATTAGATACGTATTTAAGACTTAATGAAAATTATTCAGTCTTTTTTTCTTTTGTTATAGTCTAACTGACACAGCCCACCAGCTGGGACTCTGATCAGTGAGGTTTATTTGAAAAAAACATTTGACAATAGGATTCCCATGCTCAAGAGATAAAACATAAACTGCAATTGGTGCAATTTTAAATTATTCACATATTTTTTATGTGTTCCACATATTTTTACCATGACAGCTGCAGTCTACCAGTTTACAACCCTCAAAGAGATTTTCTTAATTCCAGTTATGGTCATTTCATGCACATAACACTAAAATAAGTAGTAAATAACAGAACAGTGATTTTCCACATTACTCAAATTGATAAACAACCCAAAAAACATGAAAGCCCAGTGTCGTGGTCAGTTTAATACTTCAAGGTAGTCTTTTGCTGAGTGGTGAATTGCAAGGTGTAGTACGTAGTCAACATGTATGACCTTGATTTGAGCAGTGCTGTATAATTCACTGTATCTTCCCCTCAGCAGGGCTGTGAAAGAGACACATGTAAATGATAGATGACTTGTCTTTCATCACTGCCGTCACCTTGACACCCAGGAGGAAATAACAACCCAGCCAGTGGGGTGTGTCACTTCCTGTGTGGAGCTACTTTGTCTTTTCCTAACGCCATTTAGCAGCAGAAGTGAATGTCAAATACTGTAGACTGCCACAGACAGAGACACGCACACAGTTATCACTCACTGATTGAAAACAGCGACCTCTGAGCAACAATCACCTACACGCAGTGCTTTAAATCCTTTTGACACATAATAACTTTAACTAAGTTTGTTCTTCTTAATACTTTTAAGTAATTGCATTGTATAGTTCTAAATTAGAGGTGAGCTAGATTTCAACATAATAATAAACTACATAATATTTATATACCCTTTAGCTGATAACCACTTTGTGTGTAGCAGAGTTACTAAAGTTACCAGCACATGAAGGTTTCACAATCTCAAATGCATTTGACACGTCCAATAATACTTACATATCAGTGTCACTTTATCTTATTGTCTTGGAAATCTGATTTTTGTAATAACAGCTCTTTAATAGTTCTTGAATCCTCTTGAAATATAACATTTGTTGTCTCTGTGTGTAATTGGAGTATCACATGGTGCTATAGACCTTTTTGGATGGAGACTGCAAAGGATCAGTAGCAAAGTGAAACAATGTGAAATCTTAAGAAGTCTCTGCAGTAAAACAAAATCTAAATAACTTGTGCTTAATGGAATTTCTACATGTATGTAATATGTATACCCGGCAGCAAATTAATGTTATAAGACTTGAAAGTTTGCTATAGTACAAGATGTTGTTGTTCACCGGTTTCAGTTCTGCATTAGGTTTCCCATAGCAGGACTGTTTATGTTTGACTGATACTTAATGTATCATGCATTATGTAACAGTGGATTTCAATAAGCTGTGTGTACACAGAAGGTGTAGCATGCTGAGATGCTCAGTGTGACTATGTATGTGTGTTTAAGTTACCTGAGGGTTTTTGGAAGTGCTCAGTACCTGCTGAAAATAAACTCAAGTGTAACATTTGCTTTTGACACATTTGCCGGCAAAGTATATGTATTATGATGAAAGACTTTAATGTTTAATTACAATGCTACATGTTCTTATATCCTTTTAAGTAACTAATGGTATGCAGACAGAAAGAAAAATATCAGATATTACAAAAATGACCCTCTAAGTCCAAACACACTTTAGACTTTATGTTCCTCGAACAATTCATTTTATTGACTACACTTGGGACAAGCTGAGAACCTGCATGAATGGCAGTGCCAAAGATGAATTCTTCCCATGCTGAATCATCTTCTCCTTCATACTCATTTTTTGCAATCACTCTTTCAGCACCTGAGAAACAAAGTGGGGTGCTGCTGTTTGGTTGTTCAGCAGGGATGTAAGGTTATTATTTCAGTCACACACTCATTAATTCAGTAGAAGGAGGGAATCAGACGGACCTTTGACTGAAACTGTTCTCCTTCCTGTGGCAGTGCAGGGTGACAACTCTGTGACCTTCACTTCTGACATCCTGACTCACCGTCCACATAACTGGGTTACTGGCTCTAGCTCCCAAGAACGCCACTCCATCCTTCAGCTTGACCCTGAAACAGAAATACACTGGTTAGAAGTCCATCCATCCATTAGCATGAAAACAAATGGATCGAGCCTATCCCAGAATGGTGGCACGC
The DNA here is from genome assembly GCA_015108175.1 of Pelvicachromis taeniatus. NCBI lineage: Eukaryota > Metazoa > Chordata > Actinopteri > Cichliformes > Cichlidae > Pelvicachromis > Pelvicachromis taeniatus. The sequence continues at coordinate 73,216 of VURO01048704.1, forward strand.
GTGTGTATATGGAAGAAAAAGTGGCAACTCCTGCTAAGAGTCAATTAGGAATAAGGAAAATGGTGAAAAAACTGAGAAGAATCAGCAGTTGAAACATTAGAGACCAAAGAGGTTAAGCCCAACACTTAAGAGCTCTTGAACACTGTTGGATGGTCTATGCTTGAAAAAGTCAGATTTATTAAATTTGCAGTCATAACACCAGGATGACAGATGGCATGCTAGCCGAACTAAGGAGCCAGGGTTAGTGAGTTTAAATTAAATTCTGTGGAAGTTAAACAGAATTAGCAAACACACTGTATAAAATTCTTGTATGGCAAGTCTTGTTTTGCAAACAACAATAAGGGCACCAACTTGGCACCAAGCACCATTTAAGACAAACTATGGCCATTTTTTCCCCCTCCAGTATCTACAGCTTCCATGCCACTTCTACCTGCGTCCCACCCTTTTTTTCTTGCAATCACTTCCATTACTCATGGTCACAGTCTGTGGGAGGATACTGAGATAGTGAGAAACCATGACCTCCCCTTCTTTCAGTATGTCAGCAGCTACTTTTTGCATTCTCATCTGTCACATGAAGTTACATTCAGTCCTTTTTCAACATGCCGAGCCACTCTTTTTCAAACCTTTGGCACAAATGTAGCTGTATGTATCAAGTAGAAAAGAAAGCAGAAGAGGAAGATAGATGGCAAGTGAAAGCTGCTCTAAAGTAAAACACCAACAGAACAAAAAGAAAAAAAACATGAGGTGAAAGGAACATTTTTATTCACTAAAATTTGAGCGCTGGGTAATTTTCCCCCTACATCAAAATAATTGAAGACTGTCCTCATTCTGCATTTTTGAAAGACTTGTAAAAGAAGAAAAAAACATGAACATTAACGGGGGGGGTGATGACATGACATTCTGTGAAGCAGTGCTTAGAAGAGAACAGTCATTACATCTTCCATGTTCAACCAGTCTCCTTTGATCTTATCGTGGTCGCTGCTGTGGTAATAACTGGCCTTGTGTTGGTCGCTGCCTCTGACGAGCAAAGATAAAGGCCGCTGGTGTGAAAGGCGCAGGCAATAACTAGGAGGAGACAGCTGATTGCTGTCTGCCCCCCTGTTTCCAAGTCGTCACCTTAGCCACAGCACGGTAATTACCACAAACTCGCAAGCAGATGTAGCACCGACAGAGAACTACAAAAGGTCCAATAATCAACTAATTTCATGCAGCATTCTGTATGCTGCATTGATCACATCTCAAACTCCAATTTCACAGAATAAATGCACTGCATTTTCCTTCTTTTCCACATCAGTTTATAGCTGGCGCAAAATGAACTTTAACAACAAGTTGATTTGTCTGTTCATGCTGATATGTGCATTTACAAGGGGGTGGTTGGCCAGACTTAAGTTTTAAAATATGCTCTGTATTTCAGAGTAAATGATCAGTTAATCAATACGTTGTAGTTGATGAATTACACTCCACTACAGTGTTGATGTGCTCTCTGTGTTCTTTCTTTTTCATTCTATTTTTTCTGAAATTCATGCACTGTTTGATGTAAAAAAACAAAAAAACAAAGCATCTCCTATAGGGATGGAGCAGGGGGCTGAATTAACAAATGGCATGTTGTAAATGAGATTGGTTTGGCTAATGTGATTTCTGGGGGAGGGTGGACAAACGGGGGGGGGGGGAAAAAAAGGAAAAAAATAAAAAGGAAAG
>VURO01048704.1:77314-91643 GCA_015108175.1 Pelvicachromis taeniatus
ATAACTGAAGGATGTTGCAGTTAGCAGCTTCGGCGCTGGAAGTTAACAATTTGAAAGAAGAAGCTGCATAACTAACCTTTGTCACAAATTCGGATGTCAACGATCAGACAACTGTTTGACACACAGCAGGAATACAGCTAGGATTTTTGGTGAGTCTCCTGCCATGCTTAGTTAATGATAGTTTTTAACTCTGAAACAGCGGTGCTTAGTGAGGTCATTAAAAGGTGAAGCAGAACGAGATCTGGATGATCTCCCCAAACAGCGACATCTCTGCTTGTACAGATTGAAAGTGTTGAAAGTCAAAGATAGTTTCTGATTTGACTGATGTTTGTGCTGTCGACTGTTTCAAGAGCTAAAAATCAGAGGGGGCGGGTTGAATATTTATCCCCTTGAGAGAAAAAAATAATCAAGCAGAGGGAGGGAAATCCCTCTCTCCCTAAACAAACACCCTAGTAATACACAGTTGATGATCACTAACCAGGAGCTATTTTTATTCATGAATTTTAAAAACATATAAAAATGAAGAAAAAAAACACTGTTAATGAAAGACAAGAATCCCAGTAGTAATATAACATCCTCCAGTGACAGTAGTAGGGAAGATTTCAAAACAAAACCTTGCTTTAGATACAATTTTAATCACTCTGACAGGACAGAGAGTCACATGATTCAAGACAGAAAAAATAAAAAATGCAGGAATAATTGCCTTTAATGACCTTTAATAGAGTACACACATACTCAGATAAGACTGAGGCAGGACAGGTTTGGAATAAACAAAAAACCCAGGACCCAGAAAATGAGGAACAGTATATTACCTTGAAAGGAAAAGTTCACTTTCAGATAATAACGGCTAGACAGCATTTACCAAACGATTACACTTTCAGGTATTATATCATGCTGTCACTTGCATTTTTTCTTACGTAATGTGTAAATGGCCTTTTGGTTTCCATGACAATAAGTGATAATGATGGAGGAGAATAGGTTAGGTAGGTGGTGGGGGCTGATGTTGAGAGCGTTAAGGTGTTAGTGGTGAGCTGAGGGAGATCTTGGTGTTAAAGGTATGTGAGCAGAAAAACAGATTAGCCGTGAGGATTAGAAAAGAAGGGTGTTGTGTCAGGGTGGGTGAAAAAGGCCAGAGTATGGGGAAAACATCCAGCAGTGAAAATAAGCTGAAGTGAGAGATAATGGACAAGAAACTGGAATATTATATATATAGCAATGGCATTTGCTGTCTGTTCTTATGCACATTTTCAACCAAAAGAGACAGAAATTTATGTCAATGCCATTATCAAGAGGCTACCTGAAAGGTTTTGAGCTCTAAGTTATAATAATATTAGTTTAAATAAGAAGAAAAAGTGGAGAAATTACCCCCCTTTAAGAAGTTATCAGATCCGTACTCTGGGAAAATGGAGAAACAATAGAGGGGGAACCCAGCGCACGCACGCACGCACGCACGCACGCACGCACGCACGCACGCACGCACGCGTATTTATATCCCCGTGGGGACATCTCATTGAAATAATGCTTTCCCTAGCCGCTTACCCCAACCCTAACCATCAAAACTGAATGCCTAACCCTTTAACATAAATGTGATCTTTAGGGATTTCAAGTTGTTGATTTTTTTTCTAAGAATGAACACATTGTGGGGAAGTCATCATCAAGACAACACCTTTACTGAATATAAATGAACGTGAGCACAACAGTTGAGATTTGAGTTGTGTCACAAAAACTACCTTTGGTTCCCACATCACCTAACACCTCTTGCAAAGGTTTGTTAGGTGATGTGGGGTCACGGCACTTATATATAGTTGAAACCAAATAAAAAGAAAAAAAATTGATTGCAAATTTCTCTGGTTGGTAAACTCATTGTTAAGCATATTCCAAATTGATTTTAAAGAGGTAGTTTAGCTGAATTTAATCTACCAACAGAAGGGTAAAATTGGCCAAATTGCATTTAGGTTATTTAGTCAGCCTGTGTTCCTTAATTCTCAAACACCTGCAGCTAAATCCTGTTATGAAATATAAACAGGCAAGCTGTTGGTTATAAGAACCTAGATTTTCTTTATGCTTTTCTCTGTTGCTCTATATCCCTGTCCTCAAAACGAAATAATCTTCACCAGCACGGGGTAAAATTGAATTAGAAAGTAGCCCCTGACAGCACAACCAGGCTGGGACCTGGACCAATAAATTAGGAGAGTGAAACAGGGCTGCACAGGAGCTCTGAGTCAATTAGCTGAGGAGTAGTTGTTGGCGGAGTGTTTTTCGGGGCGAGTGGACACAGGCAGATGTGGAGATAAAGAGAGAGCTAATTCAATTAATGGGTTTGATGCTGTTCCTCCCATTATCAAAGCTAGTTAAAAGTGCTGGTGCGTAGCAATGTTGAGAACTGAGGACAAGATTACCACTATCCAGATAAAGAGCGCACACCAGAGAATGCTCATCTCCACCCATGCATTTCTCTCCCTCTCAACCCTTTATGTCTTTCTCTGCACATCTCTTTTCCCATCTCCTTTTGTCTGACTTTATCTTTTTCATTTGAAACATTATGCTCCTCTCACTGAATCTCCACACCCAAACCTCCCTCACCTCAACACCACACCACTAGAGTTCTCCAATTGTGTTTGGCGCTCTATATTTATTCATTAAAAAAAAACAATCACAGATCCTTGAATCGGTCATGCTTATTAGTTTTATGTAATGACGTTATCTTGGTTGATAAATTTTCATCAGGCAATTAGAGGCACTAATGACCAAAACATGTTAATTAAGAAAAGCGTGCACAAATAGCCGACAGTTTGCAGTTTTTTGGTCCAGTGTACCTGTAAATAGGACATCATAGGGTATGAGAATGCTGCTGAAAGTCTTCAGACGCAGTCTTTCGTCCACTGTGGTAAAGCTTTGATGAGAAAGATGGCACAAGCAGTAGCAACCCCCAGAACACACTGCCTATTGACGTTGGTGGTCACTTTTCCTTTACTTAAATGTCTCAGCTGTTGAATAGATTGAGCAACTGGTCCAAACATTCACAGCCTGTGAACATTACTACATTAGGTTAAACTTCAGTTTGTCAGAGCTGTCTTTGCTTTCTGTGTGGTAAGTATTAAAAAAGCAGCAGAGGTTTGTTTCTGCTGTCTTTTGTAATCATTGCCACTGTATGTGCATAAAATCAACCATTACATTTTGGGACCAAAATACGTACCAAATACGTTAGTTCAAAAGATAAATATTTGCTTTGAATTGATTGACATCTTTGTCTGTTCAAGTGATCAATCACTCACCTAATCATCTGCATCTATTAGTTAAATCTGAAAACTGAAAAGTGCAGAAAACTAAAGGCTTAAATGGCCCCTAAATTTACCTTTGTCAGTTTCACTTCTTTCTACCATTCTATCTGCAAAGTAATTTCCAGTCTCATACAATAAAATGTTTTTGTGATTTACACTTAATTTTTTTGTTAGTTCTTTAGGAAAAGGCTCAGGAGATCAGGTAGCACTCAGTTGGAAGGCAAGTGACTCCTCCGGTCTGAATGCCAAAGTCTTCTGACGGAATATGAGTGTGTGTTTTAGATAAAGCGCAGATCAAACAGGTCTGGACACCAGTTGACCACCCTCTAGTAGCCTACGTCTGCTAGGAAAAAAATGTGTATTTCCCAAATGGTTTAAGAATGGTTGTTGCAAGTGCTAGGTAAAAATGACAAAAAATAGTAGTTGCATTGAAGACACTGTTTAAAAATACTTGCCTTCTAGTTGCTGAGAAGTTGTGAAACTGTGAAAAGTGCAATAAACTGGAAACAGAGACCATAATATATAAGTTGTGCCTTTTCTTATATGCTTGCTGTAATGGTTAGGCAGAACTCTTACTTTGAAAGCAAATGTTCTCCATTACACCTTTTCAGTTACATTACTACACAATGAATAGTTGGTGACTGTTTGCAGACAAGTTGGGGGTCTTTCAATAAGTTGGCATCTCGCTAGGAAAATGTCAACTTTGACAATCTGCTAGAAACTAAAACAATCACAACGAGGTTTTTCCTGCAGGACCTCTACTGTCACCTCTGTGTGACCAGTTTCGCCTTGTGACAGCCAGCAAACAATCAGCAATCATTTAGCCAAAACCTTTTTTACCTACAGGCAGCCAGGGAGTCACCGACCAGTCTCTAGGCATAATTTGGGGTTGTGCAAATGTGTTCATCTGCGTACACATTTCTGCTCAAACAGCAAGAAGACGAGGAAGAAGGGTTTTCACCATCGCATACGTGCTCCCGTGCATTCCTCCAAAATGCTAACCAATAATTGGTTGACATTGGTTTGTCGAGAAAAGGGAAAGGAGTGACAGCAGAGTTCAAGGGAATGGTACAGTAGAACTGTGAAAAAACTTCAAAGATAAAAAATTACAGACAGTGGCTGCAGTTGACACTTTTCACTGTTTTTAACTCTCGTTTCACTTCAGCTCTTTGTGTGTTATAACTCCGCTCTTTTCTGATAGGCCAACAACAACACAAATTAGAGTGGCCCACAGACCAGGTGTACCACATACACTGCAGCCATCTGACAACAGAGCTCTCGGCAGGGACTCGGGTCATCCCCAGACTGCCAGTGGCCTGCGAACATGCTACCCTCGCTGAAGTATAAATTCCACTTAAGGCCACACGTACTGTTTGAATAAACTATAGAACTCTGTGAAGCTGGCTTGTACTTTCAAGTGGAGTAGTTTTTATGTATACACGACTCCACTTGACACTATGAACACTATATATACTTTTCATAGTGTCAAGTGGAGTAGTGTATATAAAAATGTAGAGAAGTGCTAAATAAACACCAAGCCATTTACAACATTTATGTTGCATGAGAAAAATTCAAAGGTGGACTTTCATATGTAAAATCACACTATCAAAGAAATGTCAAACTAATGAGTCCTACAATATATATAAAATGTGTTTTTTAACTTTTTAACTTCTTTTTCCATATGCATTGACCACTTCATTCTTTATAGAATAAGATCCTAAACTAGACGGCATATTTATTAGTTTTAAGGACGCGCGAGCTGCGAGGGTTAAAAGCTACCAATCTATCAATGGACAAGGATGATCAAAAGGAGTAATACTTAAAGTGCCACTCAGTAATTTCAAACTGTAGTGGATTGCATTGAGTGCTGCTTAATTGAGTAGATGCTGACTGTCACTAAACACTACCCATATTTGTACATGTGGCTATACAAGGTCTGTACTCCCCAAGAACATCAGTTCTCACTTGTAGAGGAGAGAAGAGCACAAGATTGCCTTTAGCCAAAATCTTTCTTCATCCATAGCTCATCTCAGAATAACACACAGAGTGTGGTTATGCCTCATATGCAGTAACATCTAACATCTCTTTCAGTTTTTTTTTTTTAATTAAAGGGAAAAGCAGGCAGATGACTGACATATGAAGCCTGGACCTGAGCTCTGGGAACAAACTCTCGCCTTTAAAAGAGAACATGATGAAATAACTGTCAGAGAAGTGTGGCTGACTTCAAATGAGAAGAGGTTAGAAATGTGAGCTGGCCATACCCTCATGACACGAAAGAATCCATGACAGATCAAGAGAAATCACATGGGCAGTAGCACTGAGAAATGAATTTGAGTCAAATTCAGAGAAGCCCCTGAGCTTGTCCGAGGAAAGGAACATTTAATTTAAAAACCCAGGTTTAATACATACAGCAAATCTTAAATATAGGACATCTTAGTACTAAGAAAATCATTATTTTCCTGCAGCAAATAGCAAAGATCCCAAGGTCATGATGGCCTTTGATCCCTGAACAGAAGAATCGATATAATTTACACTCACAATGAGAAGTCCTATCACTCTCAAGTATACTTTTCACTTGTCAAATTGCACCATTTAAACACCATCTGAACAGTGAACAAAATGCACATGGCTTCTGTAACTGAGGCAATGAAAAAAGGAAAATCCCCAATGTGATGGCTAAAGAGCAAATTCAACCAGCCACATACTTAAACAAATGAGACAAATTGGGTTGTAAAAACATGACTCTTTGAGCAAAGGCCTCGAGAGTGCTATGATTGTAATATGATGAGATAGCACTAATGTTCCAATTTTTGTACAATAAAGGACTGCTGTTTTGGCCGACAGTGCAATCCATAGAGAAGACATACTATAAAAGCGAGGAAAGGAGATGTAATTAATGCATTATTTCTTTTAAAAATGTAGGAAATGTAGAAATTGTAGCTCATTAACAAAAAAGAAATCACAAACGCTTACAGCTTAGAGCAATCAATGATTTTCTTTAATCTCCCCCAAGCTCTCATTATCTCCCTAAGTCAGATTATTTTTAATGTAACAAAGAATATGTTATTCTAAATAAAGAAAAAAGACTATATGTGGGTGGGTATTGACTGAAATGACAAGGAGATCCTTGTGTGTGCAGCGACTGTGTACATGAAAGCGGGCCAACAGGATGATGACACCAAGGGGCGTGACAGTGCAACACCCACTGTGGCCAAAAGCAAATCACCTCCAGTATATCACAGCTTGGTTCTCATCACCATGCAAGACTTGAAATGTAAAATTCAGGAACATTACCAATCTGGTGCCCTACATGTAGGATATTTTGATCCTTACTTGAGTCATGGGATGGTGAAGCAAGCACAGGATTTCAGACACACAAATTTGAAACATGTGTCACGAGGGTTTTCCTTTTCATATTTCATGTTTGCGCAAATGTACGCCATGCAGGGTACTAAAAACTTCCAATTTTCAATTTGCTTTAATGCTGGATTTCAGGAACTTACTACACTGCTGCTGTAGATTATAGCTGAAGGAATGAGGTCATGTTGTAGCAGACAGAAGCTTGATCCCTATGGCTGCCATTTGAAAAGAAGCCTAGCCAGTTAAATAGGGTAGGAAATAGGGGATACAAACACATGCAAACACTGCTTCCAGTAAAACCTATTTGACATAAGGTTGCGTTCACAGGATAAAAATTAGACTTTGCATTTTCCTCCGTTGGGTTCAACGGATGATCCAGGACTGATCCAATATTTGGATTGGTGCACAGTATAATCTCACGATATAGTAGGTCAGATTATGGCACACTGGTGGACCTGATGTAGAAAGGGTTACACCGATTAACACTGGTGCTATCATTGCTGCAAGAATTGGGCACATACAAATGCAGTGCAATGAGTACTCCACTGACTTTTTTGTCAATAATCACAAAACAAAGCATCAAATGTCTGCACAGCTTGATGAGCATATGATGTCCTCTATCCTTAGACTGGTGGTTCAATAAAGAAAAGTCCCTCGTCAATAAAGGATGAAGTATGGTTTGTCTCTCCATCCATCCATTCTCTTCCAATAATCCTAACAGGGTGATGAAAGATGGTATTAAACTTTTTTTTTAATCACTAATAGTGCACATTTTCAGGCTAGAATTACTAACCCACTCACATTCGCTCTTTAGACATGCTTTAATTTTTTCACTGTATTTTTCAGCTGATTTAATACTTTGCTCCAAAAAAGGATAGATTACTACATAGAGAGGATAAATATTATATGGACTAGTATAGCAAGACTACTACTTATGTGAGCACTCAAAGCACTTTCTACTACAAGTCTCATTAACCCAATCACACGCACCATCCTTTTATGTATGCCTAAGCACTTTTTAACATTTGAACACAAGCTTACAGCACCTGGCATTCCCAAGAGTTCTGACATCCAAGTACTAACCAGGCTCAACCCTGCTTAGCTTCCGGGATCAGACATGCTCAGGGTGGTATGGCTGTAAGCCATATTACTAGCCTAGATCCATCTATCCATTTTCATCTTACACAATTTGTCGCCATGGGGTTGCAGGGGTTATCCCAGATGTCATGGGGCAAGACGTGGGATACACCAGTCTATCATAAGGTAACACAGAGAGATATAACCAGCCAATTCAGAATCACCAGTCAACCCAACATCCATGTCTTTGGTCTGTGGGAGATCCACACAGGTACCAGGAGAACATCCTACACATAAACTGTAGCCAGCTATTGAGTGTGAGGTAACAGTGCTAACCATCACACCTACATACCTCCTACTGGTTTACAATATTTACAAATGACAAATTGAATCATATTTATATAGCTCTCATAAATGGTCTTCAAATCGCTTAAAGCCTTTACCTGCCTGTATAAAGTCAAATGCAGAAATGTCCTGACAGCATCTGGATAGAATTTGATGAAAATTGACACATACATACATGTAGATAAACAGAGAAATTATCTCTGGTTTTCACCTTTTCAGTGAAATTTGTCCATGTCTACCACATTTGTTTTCATGGTAACAGGGTAAAAATATATTATCTCAATGCCCTACTCGGTAGGGCATTGAGATACACAGTTTTTTGTAAAAACTGTGTAGTTTTTACAAAAACTACACAGTTTTTGTAAATCAAGCAGATGAAGAGCAGAAAAATCATAATTGCCATATGTATGCAAATTACATCAATCTGAAGCGATTACTGAAACAATTAATCTTTGGCAATCACTAAAACATTTTAATCATGATCGTTACAAATGGTTGACTATTCATTATGCCCTCTAATTAGATCATAAATTGTATGAGCACATTGTTGTGGGAGGTTTTGAAGGATATGACACACGGGGGACAAACACAAAAGCCAGCTAGGAGTAATGAAGTGTGCTGCATAAATGGCACTGGGAACTAGGGTTGCTGAGGTGGGACTAAATGCCTGTTCCCTCCTGACTTCATCTATGAGTAATTTATTGACCGACTCACTGAAGGTTTGAGCTTGCAGATGTGTGATCAGGTGATTGGTGTCAGATGCGTCAGTAAGTCATTTAGCTGCCCTGAGGTTAAAGAGAATCAATATTCCAGATGTAATTGATTAAATGCTACCTGCTGGTGTGAGTGAAATGTGAGAGCCCTGCCAAAAGTAGACACATTCTTGGTCTAAATGTCATGTGTTGTTGTACTTGTCAGTACTGTGACATTTCTGTGGAGCAGTGGGAAGGAGGTATCATAAGTGCTGGAGTGACAATGTGACAAGGTAGATGACAGCTACCATACTAAGACAACATTTCAGATGATGTCCATGTACAGTCTGTCATAATAGTGTCACAAAATCTGAAAGAATTGGCTTTTGCTGAGAAAATACAAACTTCACCTTGGTTTCATTCACTGTTTCTTACTTCCTCCAGGGACAAACAAAAAGAGGTATATGTCTGAAATTACCACAAATTCTCCTCAGCACTTTGCAAAAATTCAGAAATAAAATTGCAGATGAATTGATTCAGGGCTGAAAAAACTAGTATGTCAACCAGCCCATTAGTCAAAATTTCACTACATTATATGTACCAGCGGACAGTCAACATCAGCAAGCTCCACTACATACAGGAGACAGGAAAAAAAATAACCCAAGTCACTCCAAAGACATGCGGTATATCGTGTGGCTGAAAATGAGGGACATGAAGGATGTGATGTGGCAGAGAGAAAGAAAGGCAATCAAAGAGAAGATGGATTGTTGATTTAGGGGTTGAATAACTGACTTTGATGAAGGCTTGGGAAGAAAAAAACAATACATAACCCCTGCTGATGCATTTGTTGTTTTGCTTTTGTCACAAAAGCATAGACAAAGTAGAACACTGAAGATGTTTTTGTTTGAGTGTTCACTTTTCAGTGAAGCTACACTACAGCACTCCTTAAAGGGAAATAAAAACAAAACCTTACAGGAATATACAGACAGATATTTTCCTTTGATTTTTGTATTATTTAGAAGTATTTGTCAAACATGGTGCTGTGTTATCATTAGCATCACGAATAATAAACTTCTCAAAACTAGTGTTTCTCCCAATTGTAGGCACTCTTCCCCCCATCATCCTCTCAAACTTGTTATTTTTCTCTCTCAGGGCCCTGATAATAGATCTGAGACAAAGGAAAACAAAGTCTCCTCATCACTCTGTCTGTGTGAACGTAAGTAGCTTTTTTTTTTTATTTCCTCAGGAGCAAGGGATACTCAGACGGCATTGCATATTTGTGTCAGTGAAGAATTTACAGGTGATTTATAAGAAATGGAAAGTCTTACATTGTAATACTGGTGATACTAAAAAATGCTTTCTTCAAATTGCCCACATGAAAACAGGCATTTACTGGTACCTTGTCTAACTTGTTGTCTTCATCTGGACTTTTAACAGCCATTTGTATAGTGCAGGACATTTTAGATACTAAGAATTTAAATAATCTCAAATGTGTCGGCAGATACTTTGATTCCATTGCGTAGCAGGTGTTAAACACAAAGTAAACTTAATGACACATTTTTTTTACTGTTAACAACCTTGCAAGGCAACATTATCCTTACAAAATGGTTTCATCATGCAGTTCTCATGGTGTGCATTTCAGAGACGCCGGAGTAGCATATTTTGTACCCGCTGGAAAGTTCATGCCTCACATCTTCAAGGAAGAAGGAAGGGTGAAATTTAAATGAAATTTAAGGCTTACATGCAAGGCAACCGCTTACTTGCACAGAAAAACAGACAGTACACTTACTGTTTTTATTTGATGAGAAAACATATATACATAAACAAAAACACACACACGCAAGCACGCACGCACACAGGAAAAGAAAGAGGCAACATAGGATGAGCTCAGTAATGCAAATAAACTGGCACAACAGAAAGCAGGTACTGCCATCATTTAACACACACACACGCACACACACACACACACACGCACACGCACACACTATTTATTAATGGCAGATATCCAAGAAAGTGTCTCCAGCATGAAAAGTTAGATAGCACCAGGCCCTGACACCATTCACACCTACTGGCTAAAGAAGCTGACTGTACACCATGAACATCTGGCGGCATAAATTAACCAGCTGCTAGTAGATGAGACACACTCGTAATGGCTAACTGAAGGCCGGACAGTTCTGATCCCCAAAAGAGACCGGTCTGATCCAACTACCAGCCAACAATCTGCCTCAGTACCACATGACAGCTCCTGTCAGGCATAACAGCAGCTAAGATGAACAGGCACATGGCTCAACACATAAGCAAGGCATGGAAAAGCATTAGCAGGAACACCAGAGGGGCAAAACATCAGGTACTGGTAGACAGAGCAGTCACTTTACATTGCAAGACCAGGCTCATCAACCTGTGCACTGCCTGAACTGAAGAATTGTAGTCGCATGGTAATGAATAGAGGGAAAGTAGTCAGAACTGAGGGGATTGTAAATCCAGACGGTAACACTGCAGACATGGGGAACAGCGACAAGTAGCTGGGAAACCCACCGGCAAATGGGAACCATGAAGAAGCCACTAGGAAAGCTGCAACTGCCAAATACCTGCAGAGTAAGGAAAGTCCTGAGGAGTCAGCTGAATGCTGATAGACAGAAGCCACTGACATTGAGACAAGGAAGCCTTTTACCACGTCCAATCCATGATGGATTTCACCCAAAATCCAGCACCCTAAGACTGCAGACAGAGGACTAGTGAGTGTCAGAACCACCATTCAGGATGAGACAAGAAACATTCTTGATTACATCTGGTAGATGGCCACAATTGACCATGTGCTTAATTAATGCCTCAGGCAGGAGAAACCCGAGCAAGAAGAGGAGCAAGGAGAAACACCATCATAGAAGGCTGATGGGCCCCGCATGGTATGTACCACCAGCAGACAACAGAAGTGCCTAACATCCAGGAATAATACCAGTGGCTGGACAATGCAAGACTGGAAAAACAGCAGTGTGCAAGCTGATAGCATGTTTTACATATATGGAACTCAATAACCAAGTGGCCAGCGCAGTATACAGAAACAGCTGTGCCAAGTATGGCCTTGAAGTCCCAAGGTCAAAAGAGACAGACAAACTGGTGATGGCAACCAACTGGTCATAGTAGAGGCAGACAAGCAGTGGAAGACTGGCTCCAGCAGATCTCAGAAACAACATTTGTTGTGTACTAGGAACAACAAAGATACTGCACAGGACCTTTAGGCTCCCAGGCCTCTGGTAGCACCCAAGCTTTAAATTCTATCCCATTATCTCACAGTATGTGCTGATAATATGACTGCCACTTTTTTTTGTGACTTTTTGGACTTTTGTTGGTATTTGCTAGAATAGCAAATATTCATGGATTGTGGAACTAAGCATTGTGCCAAGAAGCATCTAATGAGAGAGATGAGAGTCATACAACGTAGTCTCACAGATGATGATCTTTTCACAGCTGGTTTGTACATTTCCAGGCTTCAAGTAGATTTTCTTAGTAAATTATTTCATGCCAAGTATGCCCCCTTTTGCGCAAAGTTCAGTATTTCCACGTTCAAATCGTTTGGTTTTCTTTTGTCACCGGCTAGGCCTAGGCTGCCATAATGTCTTGAAAAGAGATCTACTTCCACTTTATCTTGCTCAAGGACACTTATGAAAAATGGGTTTACACTCTGAGCCCCTACCAGCTAGAGGGACACAATTTTGATGTCACAAATGATACTGTTTTGTGACAAGGAAAAAATCATTTTCTCATATCCATTGAAAATTACACATATGACTGTTTTCTGATCCAATCAGTCTGTATCCTTAAAATATTGTTTCTTTATGATTAAGGACTGGATATAACATTTTATCAAAAATAATCAACTCTTACATACCATCTGGTTCAATGTGTTCATGTGAAGTTGACATTTGAGAGATTAAAAAAATAAAATAAATGTCAATTATTTATCCTGAAACATGATCACTTTCCTAAAATGGCACAAAATATACAAAAAAATAAATAAATCTGTTTTAAAATTTTAGACTGTTTCAGACACACTACAAAATTTTGCGCACTGATGATGTAAAAGGTCAACTTTGTCCTGTATTTATTCAGAAGCATTTTAGATCTGCGAGTATGAATCAAATCAAGGTATGTGGTGCTTTTAGGAAATCTAAACGGTGAACCTGCCGTGCCACATTTGTGTATATTTTCTAGTGGTGACAGCCTTTGACACTAGCACAAAAACTGTCTATGTTTTACATTTGCCCAGGTTCTCACAGAAACGGGAACCTGCCGGTCTTTGAAATAGTGAAATAGTAAAACAGCACAGAATAAAATTATAAAGGCACCTGAGCTGCCATTTCAACAAGTGTGAGAAACATGTGCAAGTCCCATACAAACAAAGTTTCCTAGCACTGCTTTGAATGCATAGACAAGTTCGCAATGAGCAATTAAAAAAAATGTTTTGTGTTCAAAATGTTAATTAATCTTATAATATGTAAGCGGTTGCTCCACAGTGCAGTGATTTAATAAATAAAAGAGCCCTGATTTGGTGCATGGTTATATATTAAATCCCAGTAGTTCCAGATTATTCTGTATATTTTTGCTTTCAATAAAATATATTTTAATTATCATGGCTGGCATAGTTTCATGTGTTAGGTGAAACAGGGCATTAAGTTGTGTGACAGTAGAGGTTTTTCTCCAAAAATGAGTGTTGAAAAACCTTAAAAAATAAGCTCTCCCTGATATCTGAAACATAAATTAAGGATGGATTATCCATTTATTAATGTTAGATAGGCTATTTATACTTTCTAAATATATCTGCAGGTCAAGTTAAAACTAATCAATGCCATACAGTGAAGGCATGAAATATTAACAGTATGTAAGGGTGTAAGGAAGAGGACTCCCTTTCTAGTATTTATATTATAACTTAACAGCATGTTAGGAGCACCCTTATATTTTATTAAAAACACTTTAACTAGCATTTTAAGCATGGATTTGCACATCAATAACATTTGCAAACAAGAGATTTAATTATTTATTGAATATTTATTGAGTATTTTAATAATTAGCAGGTAGCCTTTTGTACCAGGTTCTGCACAGCTCCTCCTCATCAAGAAATGTGGTGGTTGTCTGTGACGAGGAAAGAATTGTTACAGGGAGCAGAAAAGGTTTAAAATTAAGGAGAACTTGGGCAAATGTGTGTGCAAAGTCTAGAGATCAAGGTGGTGAAGAGAAGTGGCTGTTGAGATGCTCACCAGCCATTGGCTGTGTCTCAATTCCTTAGGACGCATCCCTCGTGGGCCGTAGCCGAGGCAGCGTACATCGGCCGGGTCCTCCGAAGGCCGGAAGTGAGAGGCTTGTGAAATGGGACAGTCTAGCCTTCAAATTTGCGTCACCAGCTGTTCCCGCCCTTACCGCTTCTCCCCACCCTTACTGCTTCCACCTCCTCGGTTTTACCGTCTCCATTGCTGCCGCCAGTGGTGGAAATTGGAATTGGCTGGGCCGCGCTATGACTTCTGGGATATGGTGGGCCACGTAGGATACACCAACTCCATCCTACAAATTCGGGGAAATGTA